>QYAH01000135.1:0-55148 GCA_003988945.1 Chaetoscypha palmicola | reverse complement strand
CTCAGGGGGGCTATTTTAGGGYCTTTTAGCGGGGGGTAGCGGTRGGGGGTAAATATATRGTTCAYAATATTAACAAGAGATATTTGATTTGGCAGAGATYATTCGACTCCTTTAGCCTCCTAACTCTCCTAAAGGAGGAAACGAATACGAGGAAGGGCGACGTAAAGGGCAAGAGAAAAGGCGTATGTACGATTAATTATATATACAATTATTAGGGTTATTAATAGCCTCAAAAGTAGTTGAAGAGATATTCAAATATCGGCATCACGTAGATCGCTTTAGAAGCGATATTTAGGGGTTATTACCCCCTAGAACCACCCTAGCACCCCTAAGAAGTGGGTCTAYAGGGTGTTCTACCCTATCAGAGGCCTTGTTTCAGTGTAGTGCCCTGTAGAATYACTACTTTTGACCGCGTCCTCCGTACTATAAATCGTACTTCGGAGTGTAAGGGGCGGGCTAGGTAGGTACTGTACTATACTATATACTTCGTACTTCGAAGTAGAGAATAAAGATAAAGGCTTTTACTATAGTATATAGAGTACCTTAGGGTATAAGAAGTCTACGTTTACGATAGTATCGTGAGAACGAGAGTCTATAAGAGTGTCTTATCTTACTAAGGCTAATAAAACTAGAGCGATAGCGAGGTCGAAGAGAGCGATAGCGAGGTAATAATTATTAGAGTAGTATTTACTTTTAAGGCGAGGTAATAATTATTAGAGCAGCATTTACTTTTAAGGCATATCTTTACTTCCGGATCGACTTCAGGGTACGACTTCAGGGTAAGGAGCCAATTAGACCCCCTACTTGAGAATACAAGGTAACGAAGTCGTTGAACACCCCTGTGACAAGGTACTCAAGTCGTTAATTGCACGCCCTCTCATCATTCCTCGCTTCCGAGCAATGCCACTTGTTGTAGAACGTGATATGACAAGGATCTGCTCAGCTATTTCAGCTTTGGGGGAATCCGGTGAGTTGCGAGTGAGTTGCGAGTGAGTTGCGAGTGAGTATGTGAGTGAGTATGTGAGATCCAGCTGAATATATGTAGTGTAGTGGCTTAGCACCGCCACCCCCGCTACGGATTGGATTGTGTAGAGTGCATGGAGCGTGCTGTTGTACTGTAGCTGGAGGTTTTTGTTTATGGGATGGGATGGGATGGGATGGAGTTGGTTTGTATATTTTGCTCTATTTTTAGGTTTGTTTAAGGTTAGTTAGTTAGGTTTTTCCTTTCCATTCGTAATTAAAGTTAATATCATTAATATCCACCATATCCACCATATCCACCATATCCACCATCCTCAGCAAATCGAGGAAATGACATCTCTCCTAGCATTTCGAACTTCTTGGGATAGTTAGTTAGATACCAGGCTAGAGAATAGATGTATGTCCGTATGTAAGCACCGAGTAAGTAGATTTATAGAATACCCTCTCTTGAATTCTTACCTATTATTCTTAGTATTTAGTAGCTGTACGTGCTGTGCGTGATCGCACTTGCACCGAGCGTACGGAGGTGGCGGATTACGCGAGGATGAGGGATGTGCGTATGCATGTCGTCAGAACTCAGCCTACCTGCTTGTCAGTCTATGATATCGATGTCGCTTAGCCCCCGATTCTCGCTCGTTGGGGACGCTTGAGATAGTGCGAGGATTGCGAGGATCTATCTCTCTGTCTAGGAATCATGAATTTGAGAGATGGTGTTTTTTTGGGGGGGCGGTGTGGGGGGTTTGCTTGATGGCTTTCTTTTGATATGTGGATTCGGGATGTAGATAGATAGATGGCCTTTTTACGGCCCCCTTTGCTCGCTTTAGATCTGAGGCTTGATGGCTTTCTTCCTGCTTTCTTTTTCACATGTGGATTCGGAATGTAGATGGCTTTTCGTACGGCCGTCCCTCCTTTGCTCGCTCTAGATCTGTGGCTGTGGTATACCGCTGATTTGATTTGATTGATTTGATTTGATTTGTTCTGCTTCCCTAGAGGTGGAGCGAGGGTGTTGTGGTTGGATCGCGATTTGTGGATGGGATTGTGGTGATAATATTACTCGCGATGACAGGGAGGGTTCTGCTGAATATGTATTGTATTGTATTGAGCTCGTTTTGCTGGCTAATGTCGACTTTGTATTCGTTGACGGGGTTGCTGAGTGGTAGGGGGTTTGATGGGATATTGAGGAATCAATAAGGATGGCTCATGGATTGCGTGGTGCTGTATTTGTATATGGTTGTTTGCTGGTGAGAGGAGACTGAGGTGAGATTTGTGATGCGGAGGCTGGGATTGAGATTGGGTGCTTGATTATGTATGTTGGGCGCGGGCAGTTTGTTAAATGAGTTGAGTTGAGTAGTAGCACCCACTACTCAACTCTATTCAACTCTACTCATGAGTAGTGTAAGTAGTTTGTCAATTCACCGGGCGCGGGAAAGGTGGGTTAGGTGATGTTTGTAAACCTCGAGTGGTTGTACTGTACGAGCAGGGTGGAACTGGAATGGGGTCAGGAAATAGCGTTGATAATACTTAAGTAAGCATCCAAGATATGTATCTGGGCCAAGTGGCATTGGGAATACAGCGGTCCCTGACAGGCATGTTGTCTACTAATAACTTCGTCGAGAGGGGTTCGTTCGAACGTTGTCGGTGATGGGCTTGGATGCTAGCGAGATGTGAGGATGGGTATTTGGATTGATTTCTGTGTGGATTCACGACTGGATTCCTGGGGGTGATGGGATTGTTGTTTCGTATTCTGGAGGATGGACTGTGTTGGAGTGAAGTGGTGATATTCTATGTTGGGTGAGCACGTCGGGCATGGATGGAATTCGGGGATGTAGATTGTTGATGTTCTATCTGCGGTGTTTAACTTCCATAGCCATAACTTATAGGTATAGTACATATATCAACACAACCTAAACTGGCACGTAAACCACGACGGAGGCTTCTTCAGTGGTGATAGCGGGAGTGAAAGAAAAATGCTAATATGATGGACTCTTCATTCGGGGAGATGTATATTAATTGAGGAACTTTGGGGTTGAGACGACGAGGTAAATTGGCAAGACTCTCGTATCTGGGATTAACTTGTCCATGATAAGTAGATGAAGATCTGAGAAATGAGACGCGGATATGTATTAATTCGCTGAGTATAGTCTGGCTATGTCTAGATTAGCTGGCACTATCTGATTTCTGGAACAGAGAGAAGGGCGGGAATTACGAATTCAACGACTAAGAAATGATTCTGCGTTTTTTCCTTCGTAAAAGTAAAATACAGTACCACACCTACAATTTCTTTTACTATCACCACAAATCTAATTACTAATACACCTACCTCCAGACTCACCCGTGGATTCATTCAATAAAATAAACCGACTTCCATTCCGAGCAAGTACTGGATCTGAACTGTTCCGAGTTCCATGTCTAGTCCATGGGATTTAGATTTGCATACATTGACATATGAAAAAGATATAGTATAGATAATCAGCGAGGAAGATCAACAGTCGCGTTTAGAGAAGTAACTGAGATAATGAGAGTATTCAGCCGTCGGGTGTTCTGTTGAATATCTGATAAGGGGAGGACTGTCTATTTGATGATGTGGAATCAAGGGTATAGAGAAGCCTGGATATTATACTACTATCATTTCCTTTGCTAGACTTTTAAGTTGGCTGTCGCTGACAATAGACCAGTAGTGTAGGGTGTTTTGTTGCATGGTCTTTAGCATTGCTTTGATAGCTATTAGGTATTATTTCTAGAGGTGACAGAGAGTATTCTCCTCTGATGGTCGAACAAGTGGCTGTGATTCACAATCGCAACGACGGAGATATTCTTTCTTGGACTCTGTAGAACGAATAGAGCTTCATCTGTCTTTGTGGGTGTTTAGATGCTCTGTAAGTTTTTGCTAGCTGATTTCATAGTGGCTTGATTCGAGCAATTATTTCTGCGACAGACATACTAGCCTTGTTGTTGATTTCGGTGAGAAAAAGCTGGCTCGCTGTGTAGGTATACACATGTGGGCATTCACTAGCTCACTAGTCCATTATCAACTACAATCATGTAGCTTTTAATACGAGGCTTTCGACGCCTCGCGATGTCTAGGGGTCGGCTGAAGTCGTCCAGACTGGAAGCGGGTCGAACCACGTGACAGAACTTTAATCAATAAGCGAACGCCCGCCCCACACCACGAAACGAGGGAATTCGAAAATAGCACCAAATCTTTTTGACGAAACCTCAACGCCAAATATTTCGACTCGACAACCACGACAAAAGTCATCAATCCCTCGAGATGGCTTCCCGACCAACTGTCACCATCTTGTCCGCCGATGGCACTGCCAGCGGTTCGACACACCCTCTACCAAAGGTACGACGATCCCGATCGCAGGCGCACAAACAATCTCGAATTGCAATCGAAAGGGAAAGGGAATTGGGATTGAGCTGATAGGAATTGAATAGGTTTTCACCTCCCCAATCCGACCGGATATCGTCCAAACCGTCCACACCGGAGTCGCGAAGAACAAGCGTCAACCATATGCCGTGAGCGAGAAGGCTGGTCATCAAACTTCTGCTGAATCATGGGGAACTGGTTCGTACACACTTTCCTACCGAATAGCGAGGCGGAATTCGTTTGGAGATTATTTGGGAGTCTGCGGGTCATAAATCTGGACGATATCTGCGATATTGATGGAAATACAATGAGGGGTCAATCAGGAGCTAATTCTTGAACTCTACAGGTCGTGCTGTTGCCCGTATTCCTCGTGTTTCTGGAGGAGGAACTCACCGTGCTGGTCAAGCTGCCTTCGGTAACATGTGCAGATCTGGTCGTATGTTCGCTCCTACAAAGGTCTGGAGAAAATGGCACCAAAAGGTCAACCTGGGCCAAAAGTGAGCAATTTATGTGCTTCTAGAAACACTCAAATACTGATGTCTACAGGCGATTCGCAACCGTTTCCGCCCTCGCTGCTTCTTCCGTCCCAGCTCTCCTTATGGCCCGTGGTCACCAAGTCTCCCAGGTTCCAGAGGTTCCATTGGTTATCAACTCTGAGGTCTTCAAGGGTATCACCAAGACCTCCGCCGCATCTGGTCTTTTGACGTCAGTAGGAGCCGCCGCAGATGTTGACAAGGTCAAGAACTCTCGAAAGCTCCGCGCAGGTAAGGGTAAGCTACGTGGTCGCCGTCACAGACAACGCCGTGGCCCTCTTGTCGTCTTCGACCCAGAGGTTGATGGAAAGTCTCTCTCCCTTGCTTTCCGCAACATCTCCGGTGTTGAGACCTGCTCCGTCTTCGCTCTTAACCTTTTGCAACTTGCACCAGGTGGACATCTCGGACGTTTCATCATCTGGACATCCGCCGCATTCAAGGCCCTCGATACTATCTATGGCTCAACCACCGTCCCATCTGCACTCAAGAAGGACTTCCTCCTCCCATCCAACGTCGTACAACAAGCTGATATCGGTCGTCTGATCAACTCTTCCGAAATCCAGAGCGTGATCAGAGCTGCCAAGGGTGGATCGAAGACAAAGCGTGCTGGTGTCCAGAAGAAGAACCCACTTCACAACAAGCAAGTTCTTCTCAGACTCAACCCATATGCCGCAGGTTATAGCAAGGAGAAGATCGGAACCAAGGGTCTCGATGCTGGCAAGCCACAACGTGCATCGAAGACACCATTCGCTGCTGTTCTTAAGGAGGATTAGGGTGGTGCAGACTCTCTTTCTCGTGTGCTTGTGTTTTCCGGTTTTTTAGCAAAAGGAAATGGATGGAGGGGAGTGCTTTGTTATGGCGCTGATCATGAAATCCAAGCTTAGCTAGCTTATGTCTGCATAGATTAATGAAGACAGATACGATTTCCAAAAGTCTCTCTCATGCTCGATTCTTTGTCAGTTGATATTTGGAAAATCGTAATTTTGGTGAACAATACGAGGATTCAAATGGCACCAATTATTTGCCGCGTCCCGGCAACTAGATCGATGCGTCCTTGCTCGCCGTTGATAGCAAGGAGCAATGTAAACTAATGAGACATGTGCCAATGTGACTCAAACGAGTCCCATAAACATACTTTACGCAGTAACACGTCAATTAACTCACGAGTAACCATATACCCTCAAACATCAATATTCCTCCCAACCCGCATCACCTCACCCAAATCCCTTAACCCATTGACCTCTCCCCCGTCCATCCATCCCTCACCAAATCGGAATCAGCGAGCAAGCTTCACGCGCTTCAAATCTTGGTTTGCGGGGAGCGCAGCGCACACTAAGGATTTAAGCTTGAATTATTTGTACAGTAGTTCGACCATTCATCTCCATATCATGGCGCCTCCTACCGCTTGGACCTGCGCTTGGTATCTCTTTTGGAATGCTTGAGAAAATGTTTAGTGCGGTGGGATGGGATGGGATGGGATTGGGGGATGGGAGATATTTGAGATGAGTTAACGACTTGAGTGACCCTGTAACTAGGATAAAAACGACTTCAATAGTTGTCTATGTCTCACGCTGCTTTTCTCTGACAAGGGGCCTTGTCGTATACTTATTCCCTTGTCGCTCGCTTACTCCTTTATCGCCTCGAAGATATACTCTAAGTATAGAGTAGAGAAGTATAAATTTCAGAACTAGAATCGGGGTCA
Organism: Chaetoscypha palmicola; assembly: GCA_003988945.1. NCBI lineage: Eukaryota > Fungi > Ascomycota > Leotiomycetes > Helotiales > Helotiaceae > Chaetoscypha > Chaetoscypha palmicola. Next base: position 48,562 of record QYAH01000135.1, on the reverse strand, counting down.
ATTCTACGAGGTATATTCTACCTAGAGTCCGAGGGAGAGAGGAGAGCGTAGAAAGTAGTATATCTTAAGTGATAAATTTATAACGTCGTATCACTCTAAGTACTCTCTTATTCTTAAAGCTTTATTCATGATCTAAAGAGCTTAATTCTAGAGAGTCGAGAATCGAGACAAGAGAGAAGAGAACGATAGCGAGGTAGACGATAGCGAGGAGGGCGACGGCGAGCTTAGTAATCTTAGAGTAATAATAACAAGCCTTCAGTTCGGTTAATTTCACCTCTACGAATTCATCTGACTTACATTCCTTGGAAAGCAGGAAACGAATTCAAAGGCGCTGTCTTTGTCATGAAATTCCATTCTGTCCATAATCCATAATGCAAATAAGTCAATTCTGTCGAAGAGACCGTGCTACCTAGTACAAACCACACCCTAAGCGACAGTTCAACTCGTCCCAAACGCCCATATCAAGTGCAGCAGGTATCCGTACAACGCTCACGCCCGTAGCAGGATATCGGAGTCAACGCCCGGCATTTCAATACAGCCATCAATATCATCTGCTTTCTCCCGAAGGCTCCATCAAGGTCTACGTTGTTCATTGCTGCAAGTGATTTCCCCATCTGGTGACACCCGCTGTTTGGAAAAGTGCTTCGCCAAATTGAGTCCTAAGTTGTTCACCAGGCGCAGGACTGTTCCCTCGACTACCAGAAGCAATTACTCTGCCAATCCCTCGGGAACCAATGCCACTAGGACTCATAGTACCAGTGCCCATTCTTGGACTACGGGGAACGCTAGTCCCTCGTGTTGCCTGTCGTCTACCATTCATCATTGCTTTCAATTCGTCTCTTGTCCTCTCAAGCTCGCGCTCGTACTCGGCGTTCTCAGCTTTCAGCTCGCGAATACGTTCGAGGTGTTGCTCTATCTCAGATGAATTGTGAATTTCGTGGATCCGGACCGAATTTTCGTCAGCCTTTAATTTCAGGATCGCATTTTCTGCCTCGAGGCGTTCGATCTCTCGTCTCATCTGCGGACCTTCAGCAGAGGCAGTCTTATATTCGTTCGTGATGTAGGAGAGATCATTGTCCGCACTCAAGAACCGCCTTTCTGCCTTTCCAAGCTCTGCTTGTAGATTCTGGTTCTTTTCTCTCAAGCTATTAACCTCGACGATACTAGGGACTGAAGAGCCAGAGAGCTCAAGTAAGGCCTGGGACAACCTCTGCTGTAAAACATCTCTCTCTTCCCTATACTTTATAGCTCGAGCTTCTTCAGCATCGGCTTTCTGCCTTAAACCGGTCTGCGCCTGCAGTGACTTGACCGTTTCGTTTTGAAAATGAGCTCGATCGTTGATAGCTTCTTGATATCTTGGTTGTATGTGATCATTAATGCTCGACTCTAGCTCGCGCTTTCGTTGCTCTAAATCATCGTTCACTCGGCGCAGTTCCGCTTCAGTAACCTCGCGACGATGTAATTCGTCTTTCAAATCATTAATCGTATTCTGAAGAGCGACGGTAGGGCTAGGCTCAGGGAAGGTGTCCGCGTCAGACTGTTGACTGTCACGCTGTGATGGGAATATTGATGAAGAAGCAAGGCCCGTTGCTTTGACCTCATCGATGGGAAGCGGTGATAGCCTTTGTCGTTTAGATGATTTAAACTTCTCATCATCGGTAAACTGTCTCTTGACTAGAGGCTGGGCAAATTGTTCCGTAGAAGACATATCTTGAGATTGATGACTAGCCCCTGATTCTGTCTGTGTTTGAAGTATCACCAGGTTCTCAATAGTTGGTATTAAGGGTATCGGCCATATGTCTTCCTCACCTAATAAGAAGGAAGCCACACTCTTTGCAGCCTCAGGAGGCATAGGCCACTCATCCGCGCTCAATTTCCCTACAGCATCTTGGATCTGACTCAGGCAACTTACTAATTGTAGAATTTGCTCATTTCTGGTGATGCTATCTTCGAGACCTAGGTTTAGATGCTCGATAGAATGTGTGACAACCAGAGATATACAGGGAGAGTCAGGTGCGGTTTTCCTTAGACGGGTGTAGAGCCCACGATCTGAAAGCGGGCTAAACGCAATAATTGCTGAGGCAGGAGGTATGTGGATATCGCTAGGAGCCCAGGATCCGTCAGATGGAAGAAGCGTAATGCTTAGCGCTCCTTTGCTGTCGAAGAAAGTATCGCTTCCTTCACGCCTTTCGAAGCCATATTTTATCATGATCGCTTGGAGAATTTCTTGCATCCGACCACTTCGTGCTAGGATAACAATGTGTTTCTGTTTCTCAGACTTCCGCAACGCACCTATCAATTCTGCAACGAATATGCACTTAGTACTTATCGTCTCGGCGTATCCTGCTTGATGTGCTATAGACTCGTCTCGCTGTGTAGAGTAGTCGTTTAAAATAAGATCCCAATGATCACATAATTTAGATAAGTGATCAAGCATTGTTTCAAGAACTTCGACTACACTATCATCTTGCTCATCTGCCAGAAATGCTATCCTCGGCTGCTTGTTGTTGCGAATCGTCTGAATATAGACATCTCGCGTACTAGCAACTAGAGGTAGCGGGACGATATACTCACCAGCGTCCAGGGAACGTGTCCTGAAGGTTTTAGTCTCCATATCTTCGGGCTCCGGCGAAGCTATTGGTGAAGGAGCGGGCGCCTCGTTTATCGTTGAAGAGGGAGGCTTCTCTATAATTGCTTCTCGTAGAGGTAAAGGCACATCAGGCATTGGTGGTAATGGCGGCGTCGCGGGCATTGTAGAGGCGCTCCGTTCCGCGGCTCGCTCTGCAGCTCTCTTTGCCGTTTGCGTGGCTCTTAAAGCATTGAGATGCTCCGCCATATTCGGAGCGCGGGTGTCTGCCATGGTTCTCTCGCTCCTTTCGACGCTCGGTAAGATGATTTTCGAAGCGTAGCTCGCCTTAACCTGTGAGATAGACGGATCGTTCGCAGGGTATGAATTGATAGGAGGCGATTGTATTCGAGATGTTGAATTGGCAGTAGAGCTTTCACTAGGACTGTGTCGATCTTTGATAATTGCTGCGGATGGTTGTGTCGAGCCTGCGACGGATGACTCGGGGGGCAGCGATCTTTGACCGAATTAACAAGGCAGAAGTCAGACAACAACGAATGAATAAGTAGCAGAAGATTTACAGTGGTAGGAGAGCGATCGGAGATATTAGTGCCTATCCTGTTCGACCACAAATCGTAGGAAAATGTACGCGACTATGTGACACGTTCCCACTTTATAAGCGATTGAGTGACAAAAGGAATGAGGGAAATAGGAGTGCGAGTAACTAACCGATTGCTTCCGGAATTGCTGGGCTGGGAGGGACTGCTTTCTTTGTTGTATGGTCGTTGAGATGGCTGCGAGCTTGAGCCTTGCACCTGATCTAAAATAGCCCCGAATGGTTCAATATCGTGATCGACAGGGACTTCTATCTCCTTCTCAAATAGATCCCTTTCCACACTAGCAGCTGCAGTACTGGTATCAAGCGGATCTTTTGAAGTCTCATTTGGTTTTACAGAGTCGGCTGTACTAGGTGACGCTACGATATCTTGTAGGCTCTCTTCGATCGACTCAAACGCGACTATCGATGTATCCAGACCTTGGCTTAGTAGTTCGGACTCTTGGGGCTGACTAGTGTCTTTGTAACTGGATGATCCAGCCAAAAATGTATCAACTTCCAACGTACCCTGCTCCGGATTGGATAGACTTTCGGAAGTGACTAGAGAACTTGTGGTCAATTCTACTTGAGTGTTCGACAAGGTTATTTCGTCGGGTGTTGAGGCCAATGGTAAGCTGTTAGCCCTATATGATGAGGATCCGTGTTGATCCTGTGAATCTTCTATAATCGGCGGTAGGCGTGGTGAAGGCTCCTCCGGATCCTCTAGCTCTTCTTCATGAAAGATCAAGTGACGCTTCTTAGGATGTTGAAATGGTCGCGCAGGAGAAAGCTTTTGATGGTGTACTCCACTTGATAACTCGGCCTGGTCCCCCGAGGGTTGAGTCTGCGACTCGCTTGATACAGGGTGGTACTCGGACAGATCGAGGTCGTTGGCTTCTATCACAACAGACGGCTTAGACAGATGTGGGATAGCCTCCTGAAGGCTGGAAGTTGTGTCCTCGTAACTATCTTTAATTTCGATAGGTTCCTCCTGCCCTACGCCTATGCTCTCCTGGGATACTAGATGGGAGTTCGGCGAATCTGATATTCGAGCTCGTTTGAGTCTCTTCTTGACTATAGGCTCTTGTGAAGGTGATCGGTGCCGTTTCTTAGTCTGTTTTCTTCTGGATGGTGTGGAATGCTTCTGTACATGAGTAATTAAACTATAGTCTTTGTCGGTGTCCTCGTCAGCAACCACCTTTTTCTGTGCTAACCAATCTCTTCGTAATTCGTCATTCGCGTGCGCTGCTGGCTCCTAAGGGTAGGCAGTGTTATTAGAGTATGGTCATTAGGTATACAGTGGCAGAGTCATACCCAGGTTGGTTCGAAAGCTCTCCCAGTAGTAGGATCAGTACCTTCCCAGTCGATGCGATAAAAGAGCCTCCCGCTTCTGATCTCTTCTTGAAGAATGCCCTTAGCAACGAACTCTTCCGAGCTCTCCCGTTGAGTTCTCTTTTGCTTCTTCTTATTACTGCTTAGCGGTGGCGCGCTTGAGAGTAAGGATTGCGTGGTGGGGGTTTTTGGTGATGGTCGAGGTGTAATTGAGTTCACGCGTTTATTGATGCCTCGTTCCATCTGTATGTAGCTTTAGGATTCATGGCCATGATCGATTTAACAAGAGAGATTGGCAAGACGATGAAAATGTATGCTGCAACTTTCGTCGCAAAATCGCGGGCTTGGACATGCGCAATTGTAGGAAGTGAAGTAAAGAAATACACGGGAGTACTGACTATTGATAGCGAGGCACGCACGCACTATGGCGCGGGCCGACAACACGAGGCTGCAGGTGGCGCAGGTGGCACTGCCGTCCGCCGTAGGGCTCTTCCAATTGACCTCACTCACCTTGAGCCTTAGCGACCCAAAGTCTTGCTTGCAGTCTTTACTTTTATAATTGAGGCAATCAGAGAGACAAGAGTGCGCGCTCCGGATCTGCAGGACACTTTTGCCTAAGAAAAATGTAATACCCAGCCAGAGCTGGTATCGACTCACGAATCTCAATGAGTAGTATCTTGACTGCTGACTGACTGGTCTGGATATACAAATGTTTGATGTATATGATTTCGATTGACTGGGGAGGAAACCGCTCACCCACTTGTATGAATACTAAAAGTGGATACTCAAGTACTTTTAAGTATTCAAGTGAACTTGATAGTAGAAGTAGTCTCGAAGCAGGACAAAGTGGGGGTGTTATCCTGGTGAGGAGGGAACGACTCCGTCGAGGCTCGCTAAAGAGAGTAACAGTAAGTAGCTAGAAATGAAGGACGATCTTAGGTGTCTTCTCACGATTGACTGTACTGTAGTAATTTCGGCTTGGGCAGCAGTCTAATACGCGACTTATCAAAGAGAAGGATAAATCTGGAAGCTTCGAGCAGGAAAACACTTCACCTTAAAGGTATCAAGCAAACTTCGAAGCACTTTAGGGAATCTGTGAAACGTAAATGTCCCAAGATCGTCAAGACCGCGATTCACAGATCTTGAACATGCACATGCACACTTACAATTGCCTGGAGAGATGGGACTCATACTACTTGCTAAGGGTTCTCATAATCATTCTCCATGAGATCAATTATCAGCACCACCATGAATATAGGGAGTGACAGCTAAAGAGGACAGTTTCTCGCCTTTGTGGAAGAAGTTCACAGGCTAGAGCATTGGTGTAGCGTTCTCAGTCAGTCGCACAATAGGGCTGAGCGTGAAGTAATATCGAGCGTACTCTTGCGTAGATCTTATTTTAAGATCGAAGGACCTCATAATCCCAAGGCACGCCACTACTTGTCATTTCGTCTTATAATACAGCATTGTCGCAATTCATGCTTCGATTCCGCCTGCAACGCGTTGCTAACCCAAAAATCGAGCGAAATAATTCGCCGCCGTAAATTGTATCCATAACGCTTTTACCAATTAATGCAGCCCAATTACTTGTACAAAAGACTATTCATGAACTAGAAAGAAGAACTAGCGCTCTACAATGCATCTAGAGCAGAAAGTATCCTTGATTCCTTATCACGATAGTTGCTTCTTGTCGGAGTGATCATGATCCTTGTTTCGATTGTTGGCAGGAGATGAGTGATGGTTATTGTGCTGGTTCGATTTGTCCTTTCGGGCATCATCGATAGCCGTTCGTTGTTGGATGCTGGAATCGTGGCTCTTCCATTCCACCTTAGTTTCTGGAGGGAACCCGAGAATCCGCTTCATAGTTTCTCTGCGAGGAGTTAGTGAAAAGATACCTTTGATGCAATAGGATTGATCATACCTAATCTTGAGAACCCTTCCTCCATCATTACGAGTCCAGATGCTCAGGATGTCCTCACCGTTACGCACGCTAAGGACAGCTCCGCAAACCTCCTCACTAGCTTCGGCAAATTGATCTCCTACAATTGCGAAGACCAACTCTTCCCAGTATCTGTCTGCCACACCCTTTTTCAATCGAACAATCCACTTCCCACCCTTCCGATTTTCGTCATCTTCCCATACTGGACGGATACCCTTCTTGAAGATGTGGAAGTCGGATACTAGAGGCAAGGTGGATGGCCGTTTTAAATGCTGGTACACACCAAAGAAGTCCTCCGCAGAATCAAACCCTGCTATTGGATGTAGAGTCTTTTCATACTCCACAAATCCGTTCGACTTCGAGATCGGTGGGCGGAACCAGAAGACCCAGCTATGCCTTAAGGTGCTCCTTGGAGACGCACGTATCTTTGGATCTGCTAAAGACACCTTCGAAGCTTTCGAACCAAGATCTTTCACTTGCTTCTCTGCTGTTGGAGTCTTGCCAGAAGATCCTACTACGCTACCAAAATCAAGCGCCCCTCCCAGTGTCTTCGGAGTCTTCGACACACCACCAAAGGAAGCGAACGCGCCATGTCCTAAGCCAAATGTGTTTGACCCGCCGCCAGTTGGTGAAGCGAGTGAGGTAGTCGAAGGGGACATGGCACCGAAAGGATTTTTGTTACTGTGGGAGGAGGTATCGCCATGTCTTCTGCCTAGGGAGTAGTTTCGAGTAGGGTTATCAGTCGAGCTGGGTGCGCCATTCGTGGACGGCGTCCCTGTGGATAACGAAAGCTTGCTAGTGCTGTTGATATTGTGTTTTAGTTTTGCGCGTATCACATATTAGAATAGAGGACAACTTACTTCGATCGGCGAGTCCAAAGATTGTCCATACCGTAGGAAGAGTCGTATTGCAGGCCAGTAAGTATGGTTGCAGAAGCTCCCGGCTGCGTACTTTCGAGCTCTTTCGGTGTCTGGCGGTTTGGAAGCTATCTTCGGTCGAGGAGCGCAAGGGAGTTGTGGATGAGGAACGGCAATCGATTTCGGCGTGGAAGAAACTTTTAAGAGTCTGCGATGTCGTAAATAATCGTAGTGAGTCGTATGGCGTTTGCAAATGTCGTATGTTGTTCAATTGTTCTTGTTTTGGCAAATGTGATGTGTTTGGCGTAGCAGGAGAGACGATACAGCGGGGCCAAAGAGAGCCCAAAAAGGGTTAGCGCGAGTGCATCTGCAAAAATATATTTGAAGCGCTTTTCTCGCCAGAGCCTCTGCTCTCTTCTTCAACAACAAGACCTCCCAATTCAAATTTTCGACAGCCTGAACCAATCCAACTCAGCTGGCGTCTCCGATGCGCGTGGTCGAGATTGATGAACCACTTTAAAACCATCGTTGCGAGGGCCCCTCGTGCGGCTTCCATGACCCGATGATGACCTACAGATGGCAACATATCCAATGAATTACAATCTTCATTTTGAATCTAATGTTAAGTATGTAGCTTTCTACTGTGTTTGTCTCATGTAATTGAGCTTTTATGACGATAAAATATTCTCTGGTAATATGAAGCAACAATTTGTGTTTCCATATTTGGGTTGCAAGTGAAATTTATGTTTGGCAAACTCTGATTCGGTAGCGTGGGCACGAAGCAGCTCAGAAAGAATGTGACTGTATCGTAGCTAACATTTCGTGGAAAGGATCTAATTGCGTTCGTCAACAATGTCGAATTTAAATGGCTACGCTTCGCTTGGGCCTTCATTTCCTTATGCGATATCGCCTAGCCTTTCTCAAGGCGCTTTTCACATATTCCATCCTAAGCTTGCAGCTTCGAGGTAATAGAGTCTTCCAAATATTTTTTGGGTGGCGCTAGGACTCGATGCAACTTACTACATAGAGACACAACAAATTATGCTCGAAATTGGATTATTGTTCGTACACGCACCTTCGGAATTCTAGGCCATCCAACACCTACGAACTTAGGACATACCCCACACATATCCTCGATATGCATTTTATATATACTTCGAAGAGCGAAAGATCATCTAGTCCTAGATACGGATCATCTCTTCATTGTCGTGTGCTCACTCGTCTCATTTATTTCGCCCTCCTCTTCAAACTTGAAACCGAGTTCTTCCATTGATGTAGCTTTGCCTCCAGTTTCTACAAACCTTTTCCTTATTTCAGAAAATATCTCTCGGGTATAGCAGGCCTTTCGATCCCAAAATGGTGGCTCTTTTCCATCTTCTCCAGAAGCGCTCTTTGCCCAATCATGGAGCTCGTTGATGTATTCAGCGTCCTGAGGGTAGCCAAGTATGTGGAATGATGTCCCCTGCCCGTATTCTTCCGCTCTTTTCTTCTCCCAGGAGGACATTTCATCAAGGCTCGGTAATTCCAATTCGTTCGACCATATTTTAGCTATGACTGCTGCTTGCACTGCGGACACAGGAAAGGGAATGACCTTCTGCATCATGGTAGGAAAGACGAGAGTGGGGTGCGCGATGTCGATGAAATGTTTATAAAGACCGAGCCCTCGACGGCCTGTTGTTACAATGGGTGGCCCGATGGACTCCAAGAAAGGGTACGAATATAAGTATCCGGTGCAGTACACAACGGAGTCGATATCGGCTTCGACCCGTCCGTCTTCCAATCGAACACCTCTCTGTTCTGGAAGATACTCCACAATCCGAGGCACTTCCTCTTTTCCTGAGAGTATTCCTGGACTGGGGGTTGTTACTGAGTTGAAAACCGGTGTTTGACATACACCGGCTATTTGCGTACCGATGTCCAACCCAGATGGGCCATTTCCGACCACGATGACTCTTTTACCAGTGAACGATTTGGGAGAGCGATATATTTTGGAGTGCGTTATGGAGTTTGGATATTTGGACTGGAAATCGTCCATACCTGGTACCGATGGCACGAATGGTACATTGTAATGACCACTTGCAATGACTACGGCATCATATTTACTAATCTTCGAGTCCCCAGTGATAGTAGATGTGGACGTGAGCTCCCAATTTTCCATACCACCTTCACCCAAACAACGCACATTGGCTACCTGTGTAGAAAAGTCGATGAGGTGCCTGACGTCTTGCGAGTATTCAACAAGGTACTCCTGAACATCTTGTCGAGTTGGAAAGAGTAATGAAGAAATTGGAAATGGTTTGTCACTAAAGGCCATCAAATCCTTAGGTATATTTGTGTTGAGTCGTTCATACATAGGATTTGAAAATAGAGGCACTGTTGATCCTTTGGGCCAGATGGGTCTGTCCAAAGGAAGGTGTGGTGTCGTCGATGGAACGGAAACCTCTTCGTCTAATAAAGGCGTGTAATACCAAACTCCGCCTACTTCAGCCTGTTGTTCAAAGATGTCGATTTTGTCGAAACATTTCTCGGCTAGTAGATATTTAGCTGTAGACAGACCAGCCGGCCCAGCTCCAATTATTGCAATTCTCTTCACATTGAAATAACTGGTTGGCCGTAGAAGAGAGCCCATCGGTTACAAACTTCGTGGTGGCGGGGTATCTCTATGAGTGGTGAGAGTACTTAAGTAAGTATGTAGAAGTGCTGGAATATATGGAGAACACAGTATGAATCATAAAATGAATGTTGAACTTGCGAGGATGACAGCGTAAGTATATTAAATTGAAGCAAATGACTTGTTGGAAACTTTCACAAGCGATGGGAACGATATGGTCAGTCGCAATTCCATGTCAAAGGTGGGGAATTCTGCCACGGAATTGTACACCGCCTGTCGTTCGCGTCACTCGGTGCTCAAGCTTAGGTCCAGCTTGGATTCCGCATTTACATGTCAATGGAAGTAGTTCCTCTACGCGCAATCGTCTTCCAAATCAAACCCCCATCACGTCCACGATGAAATGAGCGCATACGTCATGCAACAGTTGTCAACCAAAGGATAAGCCTTCCTTCGCAATGGCTGCACCAGAACCGACTCCCAGTAGTATCTTGGATAATGCTGAACACATTGCGATCGCCGAAATCAGCCCAAGTCTTGCGACACCAGCATCTAGAGCCCTGAAAGCGATAGTAACACTGACATGGCCGTACAGCTCTGCGACAGGTTCAGTCGCGTTTCTTCTCTCCGAACCTGACTTTCGTCTGCGTCGCTCCAGAGGACAAGTCCGAGTTCAATTCGCCGGATCATGTGCGAAACGCGTTGCGAAATCACAAATCGCGAGTGGAGATGAGGTTATCTTATGCTTGGATGGAGTAGAGTGGATTCAAGATTCAGATCAGGTTGCCACACCTGGAACGGGCGTTGAATTTGAGTTGAGGTTCACAGATCGAGTGCTTCTGAAGGTGAGGCTCTATAGTGTCAACCTGCATTTATACTAAGATTGTTGACCTAGTTTCGGCAAGCGGACTCCCAAGATTCTGTCATAGTTGACATCGACCATCCACCACCTGAGTCTGAACTACCGGTAGCATCGGTATTACCAGATGCTGTTCCTGAATTCATACCTTTGCCAGTCGTCACTACGAATGGCACGACGACTCGATCCACCATTGAACAAGAAGAGGATGGGGTATTTTCATCTCCTGCCTTTGTGAAGCGAGCAAGGACATCCTATGGATCTCTCTTCGAAGTAGATCCGTTTGGGGAAGAGGATGGCACCATTCCAGGAAAGGGAAGGAAACGAACCAGGTTGAGCTCAGCGTGGACGTACACGAGTCGGTCCCCTACTCCAGAAAGAGAATCGTCAGTGGAAAGTGGCACTGTCAATGTTACAACCGAGACACCTTGTAAGCCAACGATGACAGATGAAGGCTGTCAGACTATCGAAGTGGAGATGGACGATGCCGCCGAGGCTCTAGCTAGCTTCTCACGACAAGCTATTAATGTTGGCAGCATCCCGTATCAAGATGCACATGACAAGCCAGAGTTGGTCTCTCAATTGCTACCAGTCACCCCCGGAAGTTTCATGCAGCCGCCCAAGATCCAGATCCACACTTTCACGCACGAAGACATCCCAGATGAAACCCCAAACATCCCTCGATCGCCAAAATTACAGCCTCTATCTTCTGAGGGACTTCCACTTGTATCTCCACTTGTAGCAAGGGGCCTTGCTTTTCCTGCGAATGGTCTCGTGAGCCCTGCACTGAATTCCGAACAGGTACAAAGTCAACACAATTTCTCTGGCGCAGAAGAATCTCTGATCGAGAGTGGCCATGAAGATCTCTACGGTGCGAGCCCGAGAAAGTCTAGTCAACAAACGTTTGCTACTCCGTTCTCCGGTTTTCCTACTGTGGATATCAATAGATTAGCTACTTCGAGAAGCGTTGAGATCGATGAACCTTTCCTCGCTCAGGGACTATATGATCACTTAGTGGAACAACCAACAATTTTGCTTTCTAACCAGACCGAGCGGGAGTCGGATGATGAACATTTCCACGTCGAGGAAACATATAAACACACTCCTTACGACCAGCATGACCTGCATGGACAACCCGCTGTCAGAGCAACGGAGGAGCAGTATCCGGATCTCAATGAAGTATCACAGCATCAAATGCCACTCTGGGGTGCTGCATCTTCAGCAATTTCTTATCCTGAATTATCGGACCCTGATATGGCGCAAACTGAAGCGACGGTAAATTCACGATCCAATGTTTCAACAACCATATCCAGATCACAAAGTATACGATCCCAGTCGCAAGTTGTAGATCTAGCGGAAAGTAGTGGTGAAGAATCGGAGTCTAGAGGAGGGTCTGAGGGTCCTGGCGAAGAAGATTTCAGTCCGAATGAGGAGGAAGGACTGGAGAGCAACAAAGGATCGGTTGACACACCCATCGATCTGGAAAGCAAAGATGGCTACCCAAAAAGAGTCCGACACGAGGAAAATATGCAGCGGCATCTTGATGTTCGGCATAGCGGTTCGGATCTGTCGCCAGCTATGCATGAGGATGATGAAATGAACGATGAAATGGAAGAGGACGAATATGAATATGAGGAAGACGAGCACGGAAACGTGTATCGAATATATCCCGGGGAAGACGGGAAAGAATATGACGAAGCAGGTAGCCAATCCTCGGATCGGAATGCCAGTCAAATGCCTAGACCACATATGTATGATTATGATAATGAGGACGAGAACGACGCGGGCCAAGAATATGATGAATCCGAAGGGAGCTACGAGGATGATGATATGGAAGATCCTGATGAGCTTCGCCGACCACCGCCGCCTTCAGGACCTCCCGAGGTCATCGATTTACTCTCGTCTGACGATGAGGATGAGGGTGCTCAAGCGCCAGTGAGACACAGCCCGCCTGTCAATGAGCTGCCAGATCAGCATTCACATCACGACTACAATAGCGACTTAGAGAGCGGATCAGAGCTGGGCTCACAGGATGATGAAGAATCGGGATCTGAACAGGAAGGCCCGCTGCAATGGGGTGCACTAGAGTCTGAGATCCCCGAACCTGTGGAAGGTGACGAGTCTGCTCTTGGCTCAGACGTTGATCCCGATGAGGAGGATCTCTCGAGCCCTTCCGAAGAAGGCAAATACCAGTCTGACGAAGAAGTATCAGAAGATATACCTGTGAAGGAGATAGACGCCATGGAAGCGGAGACTGACCCAGGCCTCGAAGCTTCGACGGAACAACTGGACAGCAGTGTCAATGATAATGTCGGAGACGGAGATGAGCGTGCTAGTGATACGAATAGAGAACAGCATAATGTTTTGGTGATCGCAGACCATGAACAATTTCAAGCGAGGGCCTTCAGTGGCAGCGCTCTCTCTACTATGGAAATAGCAGAAAACAAGGGAGGGAATGAGGAGCGAGATTCTGATACTCAAAATGTCGGAGAGGCTGGGCGAGGTTCTCAGAGCCAGTTGGCAGGAAATGAAGAGGTACCGGATGATGTCGAGGACATTGGGAACGGTGACGCCATAGAGGATGTCGAAGTTGATCAGCCATCTAAAGGAACCAACCTACAATCCGCAGTACATGTTGAGGAACAGGGCTCTCCACAGCCGACCGCGGGGTCTGTTCAATCGGCGAACGATGACGAAATGGAGGAGACTCTTGAAGATGAATTCAATGAAATCATCGCCGACGCCGTTGAAGAAGCGAACGAAGAATTGGTTACAGATGAACATCACACCGTAGCCGAGGATGTTCTCAAGTTTCACGAAACAGAAGGCACAGAAGAGAAGGAGCATTCAATCCTGCCAGCTGATAGTACGCACCATCCTGACCAAACAAACACCGTTGATGACATCCCAGAAATCGGCGAGCCTACGACACCCAAGAAAATCATACATAGCACTCCAAACAGGGAAAAAGAAGAAAACAGTGTTCACTTCACACGCAGTAAAGTTGCCACATCTTCGGCGTCCCAGGTTCCCTTTGGTATGGACGGGGCAACGGACGACGAACTTGTCCTTGGCTCACCCAAGTCGTCTCGGCGGCTACGATCCCATGACAAGATACGGTCTCCAACACCAGAAGAAACCCAGATTTCTCAAGTCTTTACTTCTGCGGGTGTCTCTTTCGCTTCCGTTCTAGATTCACAAGACACTACAAGTGGACCACATAGCAAATCTTCACAAGAAATCCCCCATCATGTGCCAATTTCGGTCGGAAGGAGTGACGAAGCTCCAAAATCTATATCGACTGGGGTCATCGAGACGTCTGTCTCAGTCGAAGTCGTGATTGAGACTGATTCTGCTCCGTCCGATGAGCCAACCGAGGTGCCACCAGAACCCGTCACGGTACAGTCCACTCGTACCGAGGACGCTTCTCAGCGGGACAATAGCCCGAAACAACCAGTTTCCGCCCGAGCCGAATCCGGATCAAGTCCCAAGCCTGTAGAGATGACCAAAGTCAGCCCTCGTCGAAGCCATCGGAGGATCAAATCGACAAATCCCAACGTAGACACGAAAGAAAATGTACGACCTAGCGCTGTGCCTCTGACTGCTACTTTGGAAAGAGCCCCACCTCAAACTCCCGTGAAGCTACACAAGAACACCGCTACGGACGGTAGTCAGATCCAAGCATCTTTACCAATAGTGGTGCTTGATGAGCGCATATCTCCCCAGGGACATGATGCAAGTGTCGAGCTGGCCTTATCGTCGTTGGAATCGCCTTCAAAGACTCAAGACTCTCGAAAAGTGTCAGTTACGGACCTGAAATTGAAATTAAGTCGTCATTTACGAACAGAGTTGAGCGAATTCACTGCTTTGAAGGTTTTGCGATACCATCTGAATCAGAAGCTTGACATATTGGCTATTGCAACAACGACGACTCCGCCTGAACCTCAGAGAGCGAAGGGCGGTCCACGACACTACCAAATATTCTTCAATATCACTGACCCGTCAGTAGCACCCAGTGGGATCACGCACGTTTCAATATCCAGGCCTTACAAAGAAGCGTTACCCATGGTTCAAGCTGGCGATGGGATCTTACTACGTAACTTTCAAGTGACTTCTGTCGCTAGAGGTTATTCGCTTCGATCGGATCAAACCCAGGCTAGCAGCTGGGCAGTCTTCAAAAATGGTGATGAGGTCGAAGAGCGTGGACCTCCGGTCGAGTTTGGGGAGGGAGAAAAGCATTACATCGTCTCATTAAAAGCTTGGTACGAATCCCTCGACGCTACGGCTATGGCGAAACTCAATCGAGCAAACATAGATAAGGACAAAGCGATGGCAATGGGAAGTCCTGCTAGTAAAGCACGTTAGCAAGTATTATGTAACGGAGTTTGAGTGGGCCATAGATAGGCAATGGTCAATGACTTGTCATTGTCACGATTTTTGTGCGTGAGAAGAGTCTTGAAAAATGTATATCGAGTATCACTCCGCGACCTCCTTCTTTGCGCATTTCCCTAAAATGGATAATCCGATATCAAAGCAAAATAAGATCAAATCCTTCTAGTGAAGAACCCTATCGAAGGTGGGTTTAATAATTACCCTAGACGGGTGTTAGATTATTCAGCATGTTTGATAGGGGGGCTATGAGTGGATGGGTAAATCCCGACATGAGATGCATACGCCACAGCGAACAGAGGTTACACGATATGGCAGGTGGTTGTCAGCAATTGGTCATGAGCTTGGATGAATTGCCCAAGCAAGGGAAACGATTTGTGAAATTGCCAATCGAACATCATAGGGCTTGCTGACAGTGCTGCTGCATTACGGGGGGATACTCGGTTATTTTTCTAAGAAAGCTTATGCGGGCGGTTGAAAAGAGGCAGTAAGTATATTCTTGTGTGATGTGGAAGTGAGTGAAAATCGAGTATAAATTGAAGGTGTTGACCTGAGTGCAGATTTTCCTTTCATCCATCTTCAGCTTCGTCTTTGTCTCTCAATCTTATCGGTGACTCTTTCAAGCACAGTACAAGTTCAACTCGCGTGCTACCAAAAGGAATCTTCAGCTCTCAAATTTACCCCTCCATTTACCCCTCATCCAGACTCATTCACCCCTTCGAAATACTAGCACAACCTTATCAACAGCACTAGATAACTGTTTTCACATTCCAGAACTTCCCTCAAAGTCACAACTACCTCTTCCCACTTATCCTCTCAACTGTTTTCCACAATGCCTCACACTCTAGTAACAGGAGCAAACGGCTTCGTAGCCGCCTCAATAATCGACGCGCTCATCTCCAGCGGCCACACTGTGACTGGCTCCGTTCGCTCCCTTGCTAAGGGCGAACAGATCCTCGCTACCCATCCAGAGTACGCTGGAAAATTGGACTTTGTCGTCGTCAGCGATTATGCTAAAGCGGGAACTTGGAATGAGACGTTCAAGGGCAAGGAGATCGATTATGTTATTCACACCGCCGCTCCTCTTCTAGATAGTGAGTTTCGAATGACGAGGATGAAATGACCGGATGAGGTTGAAATACTGATTGCATGGCAGATCCTGGAAACACCGATTTCGTCAAGGATTTCTTGGATCCTAGCGTTCAAGGGTATGTCCTGAATCAATCAGATGAGGACTCATGGTTAATGATAGTAACAGAGCAACCGAACTCCTCAAATCCGCAAAGTCCTTCGGTAAAGCCGTAAAAGCAATCGCAGTGACCGGATCCGTAAATGCAATGACAACCGGTCAAGACATCGACACCCGAATCTTCGATTCCTCATCCTGGCTTCCCGTGCGTCCTCCATCCCCTCTCTCATTCCCTTCACTAACACCACCCAGCTCACAATCGACGACGCAATCAAAGCCCAACACCCCTACATCTCCTACTGTGTCTCTAAAGCCGAAGCCGAAAAAGCCATCTGGAAGTTCGTCGCGGACGAAAAACCAGCTTTCTCCGTCACAGTTCTCCTCCCAGCCCTGATTTTCGGTCCGCCCCTCCAACCTGTCCAAAGTATCAAGAATATTAACTACAGCAATAACGTCTTCTACTCCCTCTTCAACGGCACCTACGAGGTTACGCCGCCTACTTCATTCGCGTCGTACATCGATGTCCGGGATCTTGCGACTGCGCATATTAATGCGTTGAGTAAGGAAGCGGTTTTTAATGAGCGTGTTCCCGTGGGTGGTGCGAAGTACGCTAGTCAGATTGCGGTTGATGTGCTTAAGACTTTGCCGGAACTTAGTGGTAGGTTGCCGAAGGATGGTGATGAGGTTGCGAAGGAGGTCAAGTTTTCGGATGTGGAGGAGTGGAATGAGAAACTTGGGTTGACGCTTAGGACTAAGGAAGAGACTTTTGGGGATGCGGCAAAGAAGATTTTGGAGATGGAGAAGAGTTTGGCATAAGATAGGTGAAGTGAATGGGCATAAGTGTGGAAAATTCGACACGGGTGACGGTATATTGGATGTGTCTCTGCGTTTGGTGATTGATTTGCTTATTTAACTAAGTATCTCGGAATACATCTCATGAATACGAAACTCCAGTAACTAAGTCATTATGATTATTTCTTCATTTCTTCACACAGGCATTTTAGTCGCTCTAGGAGCCGTGCAAGGTGAATAGCCTTTTATCACTTGAAACTGTTGAATGAACAATGAATCACAAAATGATAAGCTTCCGAATTTGAATACATTTATAAATTAAACACCTCCATACACCTTCGCTATTTCTCATTTGATGTTATAGACCGTTGATATGTGCGCCAACTCCTGCTTTTCCAAATGTACAGTACAGTGCCTCAGTGGAATTGGCGGGGTATTTCAACAGACCACAATATCTCTTTCCGCATGCCTCCTTCTGGGCTTGCTCAACATACCGCAAATGTTCCTGCGGTACTAGGCTCGGCTACTTTCAATTCCGTTATCGTCGTTATGACTTGCATTTTCGTTGCTGGTGCCTCCACAGTTAGATTTTCGATTTTAGAAATGAGATCTGCAGAATCGCGATCCTTCGCCACGACTTCCTGGTTGACAACTTCGACTGTTGGTGGGGCGAGCTTCGATCTGGGGGCTTCTTTGTCTTTATCGTGGGTCACTTGCTTCTTCTCAATGCCCTCGACTGCATCAACGCTCTCCAAGGTAGCACTATCCACTTCATCCGTGCTCTCTTCTGTTGTCGAGATCTCATCGGTCGAGCTTCGTTCTTGACTCGAGACACTCTTTGCCTCAATGGCACCTGATGGCAGTGCAATACCTTCCTCTGCCATAGTCTGCGGCTCTTCGACTGTTCCTTGGCTCGTGACTTTCGTTAACCGAACAGAGCTCCGGTCATCAACCGTCTGGCTTCCAGTCTTTTCTTGTTTTGTCGGCTCTGGTAATGCCTGCCCGCTAGTCACCTTTCCCTTCGAAGACATAATCCTTGGCGTAATTGGTCCTGATTCATCTTCCACAACCTCAATTGTTTCCACATTAATCCATTCAGTTCCACTCGTGCCATAGTTCTCAGCTCTTCTGTTCCTCCTCCAGATCTTGCTGGTGTAGACACGCCGGACAAGTTTGCGCAGCTTCTCAGCGATGATCCACTTCTTGGTGGATCGTTTCTTCTCATGAATGGACCGGAATGTATTGGATTGCCCGAACTCTTCTTGAATCCTTTCCATCTCTCTCATCAACTGTGGCGATATGATTGGTATTTCGGCAGTTTCAGAACCAGGCGGCAGGCCATCTCCAGTAAAGTACTCCTCTGCACTGCCGTGAGAAACGTAAGAGTCTTGTCGTGGTACATCCGCAGGAGTCTGATCCCAAGGTGTACCCAAGAAGAGATTTGAGTCGTGTGGGAAGTCCATTGATGGTATATCGCCAAACATTGGATCGGATGGGCTTGCGGTGGTGACAAGACCTGGTGGAGTAAGCTTCCCGGCATAGCCCGCGTCGGTAGTGACCATATTTGTTGGGCCATTAATGCTACTCGTGCCCGAGCCCACGATCTGAGGTGTTCCCATAATGTTTCCAACAGGACTATTATGGTATCCCTGCCACGGATTCATGCCTAGTAGTCCAGGATTCGAGGTGTAACCAACGGTAGGCGGCATCCAGTTTTGTATGTACACGTTCGGTGGTGGACTACCATTGCTACTCGCGGCAGGAGTCCGAGGATTCCCGGACATAATTGATAAGCCTGGTGATGGTGCGTCCAATACATCACTCATGAGACTTACACCACTCGCATTACTTGGGACGCGAATATGGCCTTTGGCTTGAGCAGCCAGGTTGGCTTGGTATTCTGCATTGTTCGGGCACGTTGCTGGATCACACTTCACCCTATTAGGACTTCGTTCCCAAAAACGAGAATGGTTAAGGAACATACTTTTGTTCTTTTCTTCTTGTGCTCTGCGCACACGGAACCAAGTTGTCGAGCTTTTTTCGCACCTTCGCGTTGCTGTGTATTAAGAGGCCCTTTTCTGCCCTTCGTCACAGCCCCGTTTTGAACAGTACTGAACGTATGTAGACCATCCTCCATCTTTGGCTGAGACGGCTTTGGTCTTCCAGGCCCGGAAGCAGGTAATTGAGATCTTCGTTTAGATTTCTTTGGTGGAGGTGGTGTTGCCTCTAGTATTGGAACAGCCGGCAGGTACGCAGGTGCCACGAAAGAATTAAGAGTCGTCCCGGACGAGAAACTTGGTCGTTGTGCTTGAGGTGAAGACCGCATATCACCAAGCTGCTGGACCATCCGTCGCGCCTCTATTTCCTCCCGAACCTTTCTCGCAACTGCCATCTGCATCTTCTGCTCGATCGTCGAGTCGTCCGGGAAGTGGAAGATTAGTGCATCGATCCATTCCTGTGTTCCGTATTCCGGGCTCCATTGGAAACTCCCATCAACCCGTCTCGTTAAGGTAAGTTTGAACATTTCCAAATCGGCCGTGTGTATTGGGCTCGGTGCGCTCATTGCTGGCGAGAACTGCGCGTTGGTGTATGGTTCGGACGACATGGTCGGGAATTTCCCACATAAAAGTCGCGATAAGGAAATTGGAGCAATTATTACGGAATTAACAAGCGAGAGTCGCAGAGATATTGGAGGCGCTCAACTGTCGCCACACCAGCACGACATGATCTTTTCTCACATCACAAGTCGGATTCAACCCAGAAGAAAATCAGCACCAACATCAGCGGCGGGTCCTGGGGCCTACTTCATATAATCTCATCCTTCGCCCCCGAACGGCACAGCACTTAGCGATAACATGTGATCTGCTGAATGAAATAGGTTTAGCTTGCACTTCCCACGATGGAATGGCCGGCATGCAGTCCGAGAGAGGTCTCAGCCTTATAAAAATAGATGGGGCTGATTATGGAGACTGTATTGGTTTGACCCGCTTAGGTCTTCCTGTGTGACCTGCCATTCACAGATGCACCCTCGTAAAAAGCGACGAAGGATTGGTTTCATGGGATGGATCGCCGTTGGCTAGACTCGAGTTTCGGAATCGGAAAGATGGGATATATGCATGGAAAGAAGAATTGATCGACAACTCTCACGATGGGAGAATTGTTTTGTGTGTCAGTGGGGTAATTCATGCGTTGTGTTCGAGTAAGTTCGTCAAATGACGGAAATGATTGGCTGATATGAGAGTGAGCAAGATCAAGAGTCTAGAACTGTCTTTTCATCCCGTGTTTCTCGATCAAGAAAGTATGTGCCACCCGAAGATATTCGCAGTCACCCACATTGATTTTCCGCATGGCTTGGAGTCTGGCCACAATGTAACTCGGCGCTTAATGTTCCAAATCTTCCTTTCCAGATTTGTTACCGTGAGCACTTCTAAGCTTAAATGGCCATCCTGGGCATGCTTACAAACGTGCGGCATTCGAACTTCGTAAAGCTTATCTGCAATAACATGTCGTGGCAAGGCACTTTTGTGAAGCGCGAGCGAAAAACTTGGATGCGGAAGATTCGCATTTACTCATTTCGGAGCTCCTCTGCAGTGGGATATTAAATCCGCAATTTGGTGGAGTTCGTGCAAGAGGGTAGCTTCTTTCGTTACCGATGGGTTTTGAGATTGGGGGCGAGGCGAAGAGCGAGTGGGATGAAATTTAAGCGAGAGTTTGGGTACGTCGTATGTTTGAAAATCCGGGGAAATGGATTCACTAATAGGGAAGTCTTTTGCGATGATACATTAGTAAGTTGCTGCTTCTCCCCGTCTTGATGTTCGAGAATGTTGTATTCTTTTCGTGATGCGTCCCATGTTTCCGTGCACTGGTCCTTTGTGCCAGATATGTTTTAAGTACACATCACCCTAGTCCATGGAAATCGTACTGTGCCTCTTAGGCGTGCAAAACTGTATGAAAAGGAGACAAGTCAATCTTTGTAAAGAAGTCAGTTGTTTAAAATACTCTCTGTTTTCTGCTTCGACTATAGTGAGATCGACAATTGATGAGGTTTTCCGTCGTGATGCTGGCATTGCCATTGATGCTAAGATATGCACCGAATGCGGTCATTTTATGCTCACATGCTTAGAGCATACCTATCGCTAAAAACATGTTTCAATCATTGTTCGATACTGCATTGAAAGGCGCTAGAAACTTGTACATCAATCTTCCCGAATTGGCGGTCGCAAAAGATCGAAAGCCTTCCTCGAAACTCGGTACATCCGATGGTCGGTCAGTCGACGCTTTCCTTTCCATCTCCTCTTGGATAAGCTGAACCATGCGGGCCGTTCGGACATCGAATTCGTCTTCTAGGTCCCAGAACGGATTCAGACCATCATTATTGAATTGTGCTGTTCGATATACGGCATGAAACAACTCTGAGAGTTGCGAGAATAGAATATCATCGAGAGTTCGGCAGATGTGTTTGGCCTCTTGAGTGATGATATTGGAACGGTCAATTTCTCGATTCGCTATGTTGGCATACCCCGCAGCCTAGATAAAAAAAAGAACTTAGTCGTCTGGATGCTCAAAATGGCACACAATTGCTGCTGGACGAGAGAAAACGTCTTCTTACCTGACTCTGTATGAACTCCATCGAAGCACATAACACCATTATTGTCCCAAAAGCTACTGGCCATGAAGATATTTTCCGACTCCGAATGATTTTCTCTAGGTTGTTAAGAACACGTTCAAGGATTCGTCGATTTTCCAAATAAAGAATCTGCTTAATCTGTCGGTCTAGTAATCTAGAAGAGACGTACTTCCATTGGGTATCATCGCCGTCGATGCTCATATTAATCACTTCTGCGGATCGATCTGTGAATATGATAGGCCGCGCCATCATGTTAAGGACGAGAAGGAACAGCATTGCGTCTCTGAGTATTTGACTTCTCTGTGTATGGATATCAGGGAGTGTTGCAAGCAAATGGATGGTCAACACTTACATTTGCAAAGTTGTATTCCCAGATTGTCATCAAAAACTCTGCCGACCCTGTTGTTGCGAAAGCGGTGAAAACTAGTCTCGGATCAAGCAACGAATCGTCAACTAGAGACTCGAGATACTTCTTGCATGCCTCTTTTGCTGAGATGCACTCGTTGGGTGTTAGTCCGATTGGAAACGAACGAACGCCTAGATCTTTACCCCTTGCGTCATCATATGTTTGCTGAGCCTGCGAGTGGGACGTAGGAATGAAGATAGTAGCGCGAAATCTTCAAGAAGTGTCAGTGACCGTGAATCTACCACGAGAACAGAGATAAAAGCCGCATCGATTTCGATTCATATCGAGAGGGTGTCTTACTCTAATGGCACCTGTCCGATCCATGACAATGTTACAGGCATCGACTTGTCGCTAAAGCTCGATACATTTTGTGTGACATACTCGTTCGTAACGGCCGGTGTGAATCGAGCATTGAGCGGATCAGGGAAGAATAGAGGTACCTGCCAAGCAAATGGCGATCTATTGCACAATCGACGTGTTTGTGCGCCGGCTTTCGGTTTGCAGCGATTACAAGGATTACCGTTTGAGCACTATATAAGTTTAGTAAAGAAAAAAGTCTTGGTCAAAAGCGAATTGGACTCTGTGTTGCCTTCAAGCAAGCGTGTGAGTGAAATGGGGTGCACTGATGTTGATGAATTGAGTAATTGAAACACTCACAGGTACTTTCATCACCCAACAGTTCCAACAAGCGCCGATTCTTCTTACTTCTCTGACTTTCTGCAAAGCGGCTTTGTCCAAAGCGCCTCGACGCCCGCCATGCGCCCGTTTTGCGCCCTTGGGTTGCTCGGCAACGAATGTAAATCTGGAAACTGGGTTGCTCGTCATATTTTTCTCCGAGGTAGATGAGATAGAGCAGCTCCTCCTGCGGTTGGAACCTATACATGAAGAGAGTTAGAGTCCAGCTTTCAGCAGTGTGTCAAAAAGGAGCAATTAACAACAACAAGTGTTGCAGATCTTGGGAAGAAATAAAGCAAAATGTCTCAAGCTCGCGGCATAGGCGTGTAAACTTTTCAAAAATCTCGAGAAGTTAAGTGATCGTCTCTTGGTTCCCTAGTAGCCATTCTATATGTGTCTTGCATCGCAATACCAACAATCTAAATGACTGCTAGATAGTTACATATTGGAGTGGTAGTGACTCTAGAACAGGAGAGATGCTACACTTACTTGAATAGGCCGACAGCGGAGCTGAAGGGGTTGGAGAGAGAGTACGTGGACTGTCTGGCGTGACTCCGCGCTCTACAGCTTCTGCACTGGAATGATCGAAGTCCCTCGTTGGAGTCTCAAAGTTCAGTACTGGGTCCGTTGCATGCGAGGGATAGCGAGACCAATTGACGGACAAAGAGTCAAGAGCAGGCGATTTCGTAAGCCGTAACCGAATCTTAGGGATGTTTTCAATTCCAAACTTCTGCTTGAAGAAGCCATTGTAAGTGGCATCAGGTAGCGAAGATCCCAATCCAAGTAGGAAATCTTTAGTAGATGTGAATCCCCTCTCTCGCCACTTATCCATTTTTACCAATTCTCTCGAAGAGGCAAGCAACGTATCATCGTTCATGTCTCCTTCCGAAAGAATCAAATCAGATTTGGAAGACCAACTAAAGACACTGATCAAAGACTTATAAGCGCTGGTGATGCGAAGAGCATAAGTCTCATTCCATGGATTGATATCATCGCATGTGCTTCGTACGGCGTACCCATCGATTAGTAGACCTTTGGCGATACCGAATACAAGTAACGCGTAGAAACATGCTAGCTGAGGTTGACCTGTCAACCTCGCTCTACTAGCACATGTCCGTTCGAAGGTTTCAAGGAAGTCTTCAATATCGCCGATGATATCGACGATTACCAAACTATTCGATGCTGGCAATTTGGCTGGGTCGAAAGGTGGCGAACCTCTGAGTTCGCTTGAGGTGATATGATGACAGAGACGCTCTAGTAGATAAAGTTCAACTGCTTGACGAAGGATTCTTTTGCTTTTCAGGAATAGATCCCACGATGCCTGTAGGACTTGATTAGTGAGAGTCTCTACAAGGTCAGGGTAAGACTGACCGCTCCTTCTTTCAAGAAAGCATTACCAAGACGTAGGAGAGTAAAAGAATTATACTCCGTGATGTGACTGTAAGTCGGCTCCATAGAGACTGCTTGAAGCAGTGCCCAGGGAGCCTCATACTCCTCTGTCGAAGTTAATCCTAGAGGATCAACGGACGTCTCAGACGGCTGTTGGGTAGCTGCAAATTGGCACAGAGCTTTCCGATTTTCTAAATTGCTCCAGGCTTGATCTTGGAGTAGCGCAAAATCGATTCGATTGCATATGAGGTGCGAGATGCGCTTCTTTTTCCCAATCGAGACTCGGGATCTGGCGAATTGAAAGTCAACTGCAAGCAGCGTTCCAGACTGGTATCGGAGAGTTCTGCTAGGTACTCTCGCAAATTCTAAAGGCGTTGATTAGCATGGGACACGCGATTTCTGCTTCCGACTTACTAGGACAAAAGGTAGTAGCAAATTCTTTTAGAGGGCTACGAACGCAGCCCAGAACTTTCCAATAATCATTGGCATTATCGAAACTTTGTTGGGGGCAGTGCTTGCAATCTGGCTCCATGTCACACTGCATAATATTAGCAAATACATTGAGCAATTGACACAGGGTTATGTAGTCTTAGGACAAAAACAATAATCTGGCTTGCCTTCTTCTTCAATATTTTGCATCGCAAGCAAGGCCCATCATCACAAGCCAGCTTCACTCGTTTATTCGGACGTGGATTCTCGACGTATGCTGGTGCTGGGTCCTCAGGCTCATGGCTAATGTGTTCATCGAAATCTCGGTATCGAGGCCTGCGCGTAGGCAGCGGCATGTTGAAGGTCTCCATGAATTTATCGTCCCCGATGAACCGTCGGGCCTCCTCGACTAATCCTTGATGTAATGTTAGCCTCGGGATAAGCACTGGAATAAACAATAGAGAAGTGAAGGTTTGAATACCAGATCTTGCAATCTCATTCTCCATGTTAGAGATGCGCTTCAGCAAAGTTTGGCGTCTTGAATTCATGCTCGGTATATTTCGAATATCTGTGAAGACTTAGCAATGGACTATACTTAGGATCGATACCAAGCTGGCGAGTCTTACTTTGGACGAGGAAACTTTCCACAAGGTGAGCTCTGCGCATAGAAAGCAACTCATCTCGCTCAAGTTGGTCAATAGAGCTCGATCCGACAGCTGTCTCCAGAGGTTGCCTGACAGACATGATTTTGTTGCTTTATGGGTGGGTGTGAACTGAAAGAAATTGATTGATCGTGAAATGAATGAGGAGGCTTGAAGAGACTTCATATTTGGAATGAGGGCCAGCTATATATGTCCATCGTTGAGGCAGCTGCTGGTAGCCATATCTGTGAGTACATTGTCTTCACGTCGGTGAAGCAGGCGGAATATTGGCGGCATGGCTATGACCGACTGCAGTATTGGGGTTAGCGTCATACGTGAAGCTGCGACGCAGAATTGATTGGCCCGTCAGTTTCAGTGGGGAATCAAAATTCATGCAGAGACCCACAGCTTCACCAAGGCGGCGTGGCTCATGCATCACCAGGAAGGAAAATGTATATTTCATGTAGTCGAATTCCATAAGGGATAGACACAGGCTTGATAGGCTATACTATCGTTGATCTTGAAAGAAGTCAACGAAAAGCCTCAGATGGATGACAATCATGCTGTGCAGATTGACCGGATGAGTTTAGTGATTAAGGACTGACGATAGAAGATATACTCCGAGCAAGATGAAATACTATGGGCCTAAAGGATCAGACGATTTGTTGAAGCGTTAGCTGATATGATTGAGATCGAGGATACTGAGTGTGGAGAAGGTATATACCGAAAACCATTGCTCCGTATGAATTGGGGGAGGATATCGCTTAGGCGGGAGTACCACGATGACAAAAGTTACAAAGTTCTGAACCCATCAGAATGAGCGTCATGTAATTACAGGCGCTGAGAAATCACTCCGCGCCCTCAATTTTGCTTGCGCCGCGCTTAGTATGCCTCTCCGAACGAATATCCAAGCTCTGTACTCCAACCATATGTTTTCGAAACCACAACACCATTCATATGCCCGAATACCTATAATATGGCCGCATATTCCCAAACACTAATCGTATTCTTCAAACACCACTAACACGCCCAAATTAGTCTGCAAATTGTTATCGTCCTGTAGCCATCCCAGCACCACGCTCAATGCTTCCGAGAAGTAAAACCGCCTCCAGCAGAATCTTGCCCTGGATTCGCTTCTTCGTAATTCAACCACTTGATCAATCTGAAATATCCTGCTGTAACGCCTGCTCCTAGACATGGACCAACCCAGTATATCCAGTGATAGCCCGGGAAGTCGGTAGATGCTACGCATGGTCCAAAGGAACGTGCTGGATTGAGGGATCCGCCTGTGTACAGGACACCTATAGAGTTTGTCAGCAAGTAGACTATTGCATGGGGGGAAGAGTAGCATACCAGCTATCTCAGCAACGAACAGACTCAATCCTATACCTATTGGTGCAATAAAAGTATCTTTGCTCTTCTCAGCCGCCAACATCAAGACCGTGATCATGAGCAGGCAGGTCAAGAACATCTCGATGAACAAGCCCTGAACGATACTGGTTGATGGATTTAATAGCGTGTTGACTGTTGATATTGGACCTGGGAACAAGACGGAGACGAGTGCTGCGGAGGCCATGGCGCCGAGTAGCTGGGCTGGAAGGAGGAGAATGCCGCGGAGTACAGGAAGCCCACCACCTAGGACTAGACCGAGGGTTATCTAGAGATGGTCAATATTGATGAATCAAAGCTGTTTTAATCAAGAGCAGGAAGGAGGTTTACTGCAGGGTTGAACAGTCCACCAGATATCCTGAACCAGACCCACGCACAAACCAATAAGCTGAATCCATAT
Source organism: Chaetoscypha palmicola (assembly GCA_003988945.1). Lineage (NCBI taxonomy): Eukaryota > Fungi > Ascomycota > Leotiomycetes > Helotiales > Helotiaceae > Chaetoscypha > Chaetoscypha palmicola. The sequence continues at coordinate 21,480 of QYAH01000135.1, read as the reverse complement.
CCTAGACTAATGATAACTACTGTCTGCGAACTGATTCCTGGGCGAACGGTGGTTTCAACAGCAGCCTGATTAGCTGCCATCAAATGCGTGGCAAAACCAAAGAAGAGAAACAGAAACGTCCCTATAAACTCTCCAGACGCAGCTACGAAATGTCCCTTTAGCTTCGAGCCTTTCCCTTGTGATGATCTTTGGGACTCGGGATCTCTCTGACGATGTTCGGAATGATGTGACTGCCTTTGCGAACTGTGCGAGTTACGCTTCTGGGGTCCATTGTAGGAATTTCGTCGCTCGGGTCCGTTGTATGAAGTCCTCTGTTCGTAAACGACCGTCCGCGGCTGGACGGTCTGGACAGTCTGGACTTGGGTGGCATTGCGGTACTCGTGGGATGCGCGATGAGGATGACGGAGTTGGCGGTTGCTGGTTGGACGTCTGTCTCGTTGTTCGTAGTTTCGGCCGTCGTAGTTTGGGAATTCGCGGCCATCTTGGGTGTAATGTATGGGCACGTCTTCGTTGCCCATTGTGGAATTATAGAGAAATATTGGAAGTGCTTGACACTATTAGAAAGAGAGGAATTGAATAAGAGGGCAATAAGAGGGGATGCAAATGCAATAGACTGTAATAGGGTTTAACAGCTAAACACGAAGAAAGTGAGAGAAAGAGCAGAAGAGTTGACGTGGAGAAGGGCAGACCCCGAATACACTAGTATCGGAAATACTCCAATGCATAGCAAAGAAGGCTGGGATCAAAGTGCTAGCGGCGATCATGACACCATCTAGATCGCATTCCAGCTCCATAACTTAAACCGTTACGCCGGTAGTCATCGACTCCGGCTCCGGCTGCAGATCAGCGATTGTCAAAATGCCATAGTTCGCGAAGATCGCGATTTAAGAATGACGGTGTATGTTTCAATGGGGGCGATGCCGTAAGAGGCGGCTCGCTTAGCTGGTGAGACTGAGGATTGGCCCCAGCGTCAGACTCAGGAGGCGTTGGGTGGCGGAGGACTAGACTAGATCGCTGGACTATGCGTTGTCGGCGGACGCTAGTCGAATATGAAGGCTGGGGTCTAGCGCAATCTTGAAGACGACGAGTATCAAAATATTCTTATATCTCCAGTCTGTTGCATAAACTGTTTAAATCTTGTCTCTGTTTCCATGAGACATATGTTCTCATCAATCGGCACGGAATGGAAAGAGCATGAATGCTCATATCATCTATAAGCGTTGATTTCAACGGCGAAAGCACCTGTGGAAAGGAGTTAGCAGGTTCGAGCAAAATGTTGAATTGTTGTGTAGAGTATGTTAATCAGCCTGTACCATTGCAAAGTCGGATAGCAACCTGTATCCCTTCGTGTTCATAGAGCCCGATTGGAAGGGTTGCGGATTTGAGACTTCCACTTACTAGTAATAGTAAGGAGTGAAACCGGTATAGAAGGCTTCTTGCTGAGTGAGGAAGTACGATTGAGCATTTCATAACGTTGTGTCCTTTTAATGTTATAATGTCGACATATCTAATTTCTGAATTCCTGTATGTTCGGATTAGTCATCTTAAAGCCAGTTCCTGCCAAGATCTTTGCACGGGCGCCAGACCCTAGGAAAACCCCCCGATTGGGTAACCTTACATGTCAACTCTGATTGCGCCACCCCACCAAGATCTACTTTCACCCGTCTGATGGGAATCCTCACTTCCACAAATGTTTCTAATCCTGCGGAAATGATCCTTCACTCGCACAGTCTTCAAAGATGGCCAATCTCATAGCTCGGCGCTCTATGGCTGTAGTACGCCAGCTTTCTTGCTCCCATGAGCCGGATCCTTTTCTACCTCCTGCTTGAGTTTACTGGCGACCTACAGGTCAGCTCCATTCACCTCCGATCGTGCTACTGCACTGTGCGACTCTTCATTTCCACTTACTTCACTTCACCCTTTTCCCAAGATCATGTCAAATCATCTTTCTTTTCTACCATCTGCGGGCAGAGTCTCCTGGAGGTGCCATACATGCCATACAGGCTAGAGACAACGCATATCGACGGCAATATGCTCTTCAACTTCCCCCAACAATTTTCCGTTCTTACCGCGATCCTCACGTCTGTATCCCTCTCGCTGGCCCAAGATTGCGATTACCTCGAGCACAGCGCAGCGAATGCTACTTCTCTCCCCCTCCCAATCCCTGCATTTCAGCCATTTTCAGGCCCAAGTAACGACACCTGGATTCTGTCCACAGCTCTCAATTATCGACCAAATATAGAATCTAATAATTATGTGATGGATCAGAGCTTTTACCTGTCCGCCATACATCCCACCGTACTTTCTCCAGAGCAGTTGCCGTACACTGGCTGTGCGATTCTATTGAAAGGTTTCGTTTCAACCCTGGTCTCAAGCGGTACGGATGCCAACGACACTTGCGATGGGGTGTTCAAATCCGAGTGCTATAATGCTATACTCAGTACCATCAACTCGCAGCTCTTGCAAGGCTTGCAGAACTCGCCAACGGCTGGGGAAAGCAACGACGATATATGCCAAACCATCATTTCCAAGCCGCCATCTCAATGCGAGAAAACTGCATGGAGCGCAGTAGCAGCGACGCGTAAGTACCCCGTAATACATGCCCCAACAAGCTCCTAAATTGTTACGCAGAACCTTTCGGCAACCCTTCCTACTCGGCGAGCATCAACTCATCGTGTCCTTCCAGCATCTGGAACGGGACGGCGAACCTCATCACGACGATGTCCGAAGTCATATCTCCGTTGACCGATTTCAGCACGTACGATAGATGGATCAGGCAGGCTACTCCATTGATATTAGTAGCGTTCACGAAGAATGAGACTGCTGCTACACCGAGATGGGGAAATTCTTCGATGACATGCTTGACGCCGAAGAATGTAGCTCTCGGGAGCAGAAACGCGTCCAGCGGACTGCGATTGCGGAGTAGTTTCGGTGCTCTAGGACTCGCTTTTGGAGCATGGTTGGTGTCTGTCGGAATCGGGATAATCTGATAGTATCTATCTGATGCGCTACAATCATCATGTGGGGCGTGGAAGGATGTAAAGTGCAATTTGATACGGACATTATACAAATGAATGGCGCCCTTGGGGACATGGGACGGAATTGCTACGAAGAAGTCTCCATGACTAAGTTTACGACTGTTTTCCTAAAATAGATACCCATTCAGGCGTTTATGATTTGAATTAAATGCTAAATGGCTATTTCAATATTGCCTTCTCTATTCTCCTTGAGCAAGTTCGGCTCGGTTATCGAACTGTGGTACCCACCGCCGCGAAATCTATGTCTCTCTGGCGATGCGACCATCACCAACGGTAGTGTACTCATCATGTAGCAGAAATCAAAGACGTTGTTCGGAAATTTATGACCACGCAGTTATGTACCGATTTGAAAATTAATTCAAATATGTCTTTGTAAGAAGAGTACTCCATCATAATTGCTATATTGGAATGACATATGGGTATATTGATATACCCCAAAGGAAACTGCAGCTGTGAGTTCAAATACCGATGTACTTGTTAACAACCTAGATTACTTATGATACCCTGATCTCAAAACAGATTCATTTTACTCCATGTTTATCATTGCCTCTTCAACACAAAAGCCAAAGCTCACCCCCATTTGACAGACAACTTTTGCGCCGTAAATACTGCTACTCAATTCTACCACACGCAGAAATATTGGCGAGATGAAGAACCAAATCTTCGCGCGGCCCACGCCAATCACAGCAGGATCATATGTCATTTTCAGTACACCCTGCGCGGTGACGCAGATCCCGTTCGCGCAGACACAGACATTCTGATTTCTGATGTTGGTGGTGGCTTATTAAACTTATGCCGTGTTATCGCCTAATTGGCTCATGCGTACTTAGGTATCATATTGAGATCAAGTCGCCAAAAACAAGCTTTATACGCGTATATTCCAGTGTAGGGCACAACACCTTTCCCCGGTTGGCAGCAGCACCACCTAGTGAAGTGAGGACCGTGCGTTGTGCTTTTGTAGCTTAAGCAAGCAAGTAAGCACTTGATTTCTACAAGCTGCACTCCCAGATTTCAGTTCTGCTCAGCAAATATCAAAAAGTGAAAGACAATTCTAACCCATCATGGACATCTCACCAGTCACTCTACTCTCACTATTTGCAGTTGGAGCGGTCACTTTCTTCATCCTCACCCGATTCCTAGGACCAAAGCTAGACCCTCATGAACCACCTCTCGCGCCAACGAATATCCCATATTTCGGCCATGCAATCGGACTCATGCGAAGGAATTTCAATTACTATGTAGACCTCAGGTCCGTATCCTGGCCTAACCTCAAATCGATGAAATACTAACTTGGCCAGTCACAAAACTCATTGCGCGCCTATCTTAACCATGTTAATGCCCGGGCAGAAAATGTATATCGTAAACTCACTACCACTAGTTCAACAAATCCAAAAACAGCACAAAGCGCTGGATTCGCATCAATTCCAGTCCAAGATGTCGGGGATTGTAGCCGGGAGTAGTAGGACTACGTATGAGATTTTGATGAAGAACGCGGGTAACAATGCCGGGAAGCAGGGGATTTTTGAGGAGTTGATTCCGTTAATGAGGAAGGCGTTGGCTGTGGGGGGAGGATTGGATGAGATGAATAGGGAGATGCTGGATACTGTTTCGGGGATTTTGGATGTGTTGGGAAGGGAGACACAGGGAGGAAAGCTGAGAAAGAGATTGGGGTTGAGGAAGTGGATAAGAGAGATTATTACGGTGGCTACTACGAATTCTGTTTATGGGGTTGAGAATCCGTTGAAGGATAAGACGATGCAAGATGGATTCTGGTACCTGTTCCTCGCCTATATCGGTATCATCTGCTAATGTCGTGGCAGGGAATTTGAAGCCAATTTGTTCGCAATTATCGTAAATATCCTGCCATCTGCACTCGCGCGCAAAGGCATCGCTGCGCGTGAAAAAGTCACAGCCGCATTTTACAAGTACGTCTGTCAGAGGAGTTTCGAGAAGGGCTCCGTTCTTATAAACAAGAGATGGGAATTATCTGAGAGACATGGCGTTCCTCCTGAAGATGTAGCGCGATTCGATGTGCTCTTGTGTATCGCCCTTCTGGTCAATACGTCGCCAGCTATGTTCTGGCTTGTGTTCTTCATCAACTCGACGCCTGGCTTGCTAGCCGATGTACGGAGGGAATTGGACGATATCGTTGAAGTGATCTCTGATTCGAATGGCGGGATTGTTCGAACGCTTGATCTTACGAGAGTGAAAGCAAGTTGTCCGTTGTTGACATCGGCATTTCAGGAGACGCTACGGCACAGAGGGATGATTGTTGCGGTGAGAGAAGTGATGGAAGATACGATGCTGGATGGGAAGTGGTTGCTCAAAAAGGGTGCACTCGTTCAAATGCCGGGGCAAATCATCCATATGGACGCTTCGATCTGGGGAGATGATGCGGCAGACTTCAATCCGCGAAGATTCATGCAGAGTGCAAATGGGAAGCGGCCATCCGCAACCGCATTCCGAGCATTTGGTGGAGGGACGACTTTGTGCCCAGGGAGACATTTCGCAACAAATGAGATTCTGGCTTTGGCGTCGATGCTTGTGATGCGATTTGATATGACGCCTGCGAAGGGTGTTTGGAGAATGCCATCTGTGGGTAACACGAATGTTGCGGCGGCGATTATGGAACCTGATGAAGATGTTGAGGTGGAAGTTCAGGTTCGTAAGGGATTTGAAGATGGAAAGTGGAAATTTGGATTAAGTGAGTCGGATGCGGTTTTCGCTGTGACTGAAGAGGATAAGACGGGATGAAATTGTATGTATTGAAAGGACAAAGAAACATATTGTGATGATTAGACAAGCAGCGAACTATCAGGGAAGGCAAGATTGAGAGGACTTCTTGAGCAATCGAATAATTCATCAAGCACTGGCTGTGAGCAGTCGGCGTGAGATCCTACTGAAAATTCAACAAGACCCTGAAATTGGTCAATGTCGATGAATGTAATTTGTTTTCAAGCCTCGCACGAAGTCTTATCCATATCCACTCCCCGTTAGATCTGGGGAAGTGGATCCGACTTTAATCTGGTCTGGCCAAGAGCATGTACAGTATCCTGAGTATATAAGGAGAGCCAGGTATGTATATTTCGATGACCATTGACCGAACACGGCACTGATCGATCCCGACTATGATAACGAGAACAACTCTAAAGCCGAGAGCGCGGAGATGAGCACCAACTTGTGTTCAGAAGGATATGGTTGAGGGATTAGCTCCATATGCATGCGAAGAGACAAAAGTACTCATCTCACTCCCAAAGATCGAGTAAGGTCTGGCTATTGTACATGTTGAGAATTGAGAGTATGATAACTGTATATTAATGATGATGGCAGAGAGTACAGTACTCCGTACAAAGTTGGGAGTAAATCTCTGCTCTACGCACGGTTATGCAGGCTTAGTAAGCACTATTTCAACAGTACACGAGCGAAAGGGGCCAAAGGGCTATATGAGAAGAAAAGGGGTGGTCGTTTTAATCGTGGTAAGCGCGCAACAAGGAGTGTTAGTGTAGCACCTGCCCAGTTAGATGTAGGAATAGGCTGGAGTTACACTGAAATCTATATCTTAGGGGCCATTCGGCCCTGCAATAATCTTTTGCTTGTGATTTTGCGGGGGTCAAAGTATCCCCGCCATCATACCGTGCACCTGGAAATGCCCCTGAATTCCCCATCTCCCGTTCAAAATGAATTCTGATTCGTTAGAGAACAGTCAGGGGCGCGGAAATCGAATGTGTGGCCCAATGTGTCTGGTGTGCAGCTTACATAATCTCGATGCGGAGAATCTTCATTGGCCCAGATTGCCAAGACCGTAACATGGAACGATAGCCGATTGCGCACGACTGATTCGGTCAACGTTTTAAGATCATCTCGTCGTCGTTGCAACTTCTCGCAACACCAGACCGTATTCGAAACTCTATCATCAAAAGTTCTTGATGCCATTTTTACAACCCTACAGCGCGCCGTCAATTGAGGAACAACAGTATCCGCTTTGCTGGTCGGTACCGGTGCATCCAACTTTACTGTACAATTGAATTGATCTCGCATTCTCAAGAAACGTTCGTCTGATCGCGTCAAGAACTCGCGACAACTATCATCTGAAATCCTCAGAGCGTTCACATGCCTTCTGGAAGCGACAGCATCTTTCAAAATGATCCTGAACCACCAAAGGGCCCAATAAAACGGACGCGAGTATGGATCATTGACCTGTTACGGCCTGCGATCCTAAGCAAAGGCCCTCGAAAACCCTTATCCTCAACTTCGTACCTCGATGGACTTAGGGGTTTCGCCGCATTCCTGGTCTACTGGCAACATCACCAAGTATGGTCGCGCGTAGCCATCTCAGCCGGCCATATTTTCGAGAATGGCTTTGGTTATGACGGGCAATACTACTTTGCGTGTATACCATTTATACGGATCCTCTTTACTGGTGGTCACGTTGCAGTCACGACTTTCTTCGTTATTTCTGGCTACGTGTTATCAATGAAACCATTGAAGTGTATTCACGCAAGGGAATACACAAATCTCGAGAACAGTGTCGCGTCTGCGTTATTCCGACGATGGCTACGGCTTTACATTCCGGCGATTGGGACGACTTTTGCTTATTTCACCATCTGGCACATGTTTGGAGTCTGGACGGCGTATCCGAAACACCAAGAGACCTATCTCAAGGAAGTGTGGAATTGGTACTTGCAGTTCAAGAAGATGAGTTGGGTGTTCCAAAACGAAAAGCCAGGAGATTCTTGGTTTGAGTACAATTTCCACCTGTGGTCCATCCCGACCGAGTTCCGAGGCTCGGTAATTATTTATAGTGTGCAACTGGCCCTTTCCCGCTGCTCACGGAATGGCCGACTCTGGTGTCAAGTAGGACTCATGTTTTATTTCCTGTTCCTGGTCGATGGTTGGTTTTGCGCCATGTTCGTCGGCGGAATGTTTGTGTGCGATCTGGAGATGCTAGCTCGGGAGAACAATTTACCAGGATTGTTTGAGAGATTCGAACCTTACAAGAAACGGATATTCCTGTTTCTCTTTATATTTGCCATCTACCTCAGTGGAGTTCCATCTTATAATCCATTCGATATGACGATTATCCAAAGCACTCCTGGATGGTACTATCTTTCATTGCTTCGATCCCGGGCGTTGGACGATTATAAATGGTTCTACCTCTTTTGGTCATCTATGTTCATCGTATCATCTGTTCCACATCTACCTTGGTTTCGTGCATTTTTGGAAAGCCGTTTCTGTCAGTATCTTGGGAAGATATCTTTTGCTCTGTACCTTGTTCACGGACCCATCCTTTGGACTTTGGCTGACCGAATGTACGCGGTTGTGGGATGGCTTCGCCCGGACAGAAATGAAGGCCTGAAGCCATACGAGAATTTGTTCCCAGTGACGAAAGCTGGACCTCTTGGGATGGAGGTAGCGTTTTGGATACCACATTTAATTATCCTTCCTTTTACGTTGTGGGTAGCAGAGATTGCAACGAAGCTATTTGACGAGCCAAGTGTGAAGATCTCGCATTGGGTATATAGGAAGACTTTGGCTGCAAAATAATATTGTACTCTTATTCTAAAATTTATGCATAGCGGCGGTTCGGAGGAAAATTTCTGGTTAGGCACTTCAAAGGATCATGAACGAGTGTACAAGAAGCTTGGGATGGCTACAGTACCCAGAACACATTCGGCCGTGTTGAGGTATTTTCACATGTATACTTAGACTTAAGACTAGCCGGTGTGCATGGTCAGAATTCAAATCGTTTATGTTCTAGGTGGTGCGTTCCCACCTGCCAACAAGTGATTGACTTGTTACTGATTTTTCCAGCGGCTTTTTGGTCAAACTTACGATCGCATGACTACTTCGATAGAAGAATGACTTTGTGCCAGCGACAATGTCATTGTCATCTCACTAGCATTTCTTCGCGGCTCTTTCATCTATAAGGTCATCTTTCATTGTGGTCTTTGTTGATGAAGATCTATTTCCAACTACCCCAACATAAAGATCTCTTTATTATACCAAGTGGCAATGCAAGTCCATGAAAGCCTTTGACAGAAACTTCCCTAGCTATATAACGGCACAAGCCCTTTCTTCTCCTACCTTCATTCAAGACTTCTCATTTTGCGTACGACCTCTCTTATCAAAATATATATCAGCTAAAGCGAGTTGATCTCGATTCTTAGCTCATTACAACACTTTCTCGTTCATCCTAATTCATTTAGACTCCCCAGACCTTATAGACATGGGAAAAGGCAAAGGCGGCAGAGGCGGAGGCGGAGGCGGAGTACAGAAAAGCGGAAACTCTCAGAACTGTACAATCTGCAAAAAGACCGGCCACATCGCCGAAAGATGCCATTTCAACCCAAACAAGGGCAAGAACCAGCCCCAATCAAACAATAACAATAACAATAGCAATAACAAAAACATAACCTGCAACAAATGCAAGAAAAAAGGCCACAAAGAATCAGACTGCCGAAGCGGCGGCGGCAACGGAGGCCAAATCATCTGCACCAACTGCCAAAAGACCGGCCATCTAGCAGCCAACTGTCGCAGCAAACAACAACAAGGCAACAACACCAACCTCACCCGCGCCTGCAAAACCTGCGGCGGCTGGCACAAAGACAAAGACTGCAACGCGCAGAGCGGCCGTCTCGCCAACGGACAACCCATATCCTGTAAATGGTGCAACGGTCCACACTACGCCGGCTCCTGTCCCACCAAACAAAACCCCAACTTCGCCATCTCCCAATTCCAAACCACCACCACCAACATCCCATCCGAGCCCACCCAACACGGGGAGAAACTCACCATGTCAGGCTACTGTCTGCGCCCTTGTCTCTTCTGCAACGCAAACCACCTCCCCGAACACTGTCCACACAAAGACGTCCTCGAGCCCCGTCTCGCTACCCCTTTACCGCCGAACCATAACGCGTTTCCGGGGCAGGTGCAGCGGGATTGGTATACCGCGCACCAACGACGTGGGAATGAGATGTTAAATGGCCAGGATTTCACGGCGGGGAATTACATCTCTCACGCTTCGAAATGGCAAGATGATGCGCCGCCTGCGCCGCCTGCTCCGTGGGGACAGGATCAGGTTCATTATAACCACCTCGCGCGCGGCCATCAGGCTTTTACCGATGGCAGACAGCAGCAAGTGCTGGGGCGTGAGGGGAGGGAGTTCCATCGTAGAGTCAGCTTTGAGCGCGATGGCGATGCGGTTATGAGGGATGTGGATGAGTGTGGGGAGTGTGAGTTTAGTGCGGCGCAGTGTGGAGAACATGCCGATAGTATGCTTGGACAGCTTACGATGGAGGGGTGGGCGCTTGTGAAACGGGGCGAGGAGTTGAGGAGGGCTAGGGTTGTGGATCCGTTTTATAGACCGCTTTTTGGCGGGCGACCGTGAGGTAGGTAGGGAGAGGAAGTAGGTAAGTGAGTATTTGTGCGCTGTTTAATGGGTTGAATTGGATTGGATTTTGCTCAATTGCTTAGCGCAAGCTTGTATAGATTGTTGTAATTATATATACTAATTCACCTTTACTAACCCAACCTACTTCCCATCTTTCACCCTGATTTCTCACAATCTTCTACTTCGAACATTCCTAGTGTCATCTCCCTGTATACCTACCTAAGTCTATTAGAGATAGGTACTCCTCGCAGGCGACTCAAAGTTTATTAGTATCCAAAAGCTTTTTTCTACAAAAAAATTTAATTTCAATTCTACTATATATTGCTACTAGTTCGTAAATAATCCCGCCATGAGTAGTTACGCTAATGTTATTGTTTGATTTTCGAAGAACGAGCGGAAAGTCTCCTCCCTGAAAAATATCCTGCCTTAGGATCGTGAAAAAACTCTGAATTGCTTAAATACTAATAACCTCATCCCTCGTGAAATATTGAGTGTAGATTTGTTAGATCATATTAGGTCGACGCTCGTAAACTTGGCGTTACGTTTTACCCATGCTGATGAGTACTTGAAACATCCACCTGCTTCTGTAGGCCATCTTCCTATCTCCAAAAACCCAACTCGAAGCACGTCCAGCAAGCTCTCTGGTCCAGAACCACGAGCCAAGCCGCATCTTGTGTGATTCTTCAGACAATATTTTACCCACTTCTGAGGAAGAGAAAAGTCGACTCGAGACGAGATTTCGTTACAGCGTACGTCGTCTCGATGTGGGTCAAACGAGCCACCATTGACCGTAATCATGAAATCCGTCCCACGTTTGCGAGTAAGTTCATCCTCGATGGAGAGCATCGCGATACAATAGAACTCAACCAAAGCTGATACTGTCGCGTCACCTGATACTTTGAGCCTGAAAGAGTTGTCTTCTGGGTATTCTCCGCGAGCAAGCCCATCAGACTTCGGAAGAAATTGTAACCAGGCTCGACACAGCTGACATTCGCAACTTTTGTCTCGAATCTCTTTGAAGGTACCGAGTTCATAATGTTCATTCCGGTAGAAAGACCCGTGTTGAAAGATATCCGCAATATTGATCTTGGAACAGTTCTCACAAGTCAGCGTTATGTCACTCCCAAGCAGCGGAGCGTGGTCGGGTTTGACTTTGGCAGCGCCATGATCTGATCTAGGCGCACCAGAGGGTACACCTAGGAATTGCGCCCATGTTTGACCGGCTCTATCCATACTGTTGTTGTGATGGCGATGTGGAGCGAGAATGATCAAAAACCTCGAAGCCTTGCTCTTGCGCCCCAGACGTGTAAGGCTTGAGCATCGGGCGTCAGTGTAACATATCGTGACTGCGGTTAATCCATATTACTAAGCGCAGAAATATGTGTCTCCTCTCCTTTGCATCTCTGAATTTTGTCTGAAACTTAGGGACGTGATATACCTTTATAGTACTTAAGTACCTTTCATGAAGTACCCCGAATTTTACGGATACTTTAGTAGTCGCGATTGAATGAAAGGGAAATAGTGGAAATGGCAATTAGTAGCCTTGATAAAACGATCGATAGTGTAATAAAATATAGTGTTTCTTATATTAATATGTGGGTTTCTGGGGGGAAATGCTTAAATATTCAAACAAATAACATATTAATAATGGCTTAGCAGACTTGGCAAGAAAAAGATTATGATTTCATAATCCCATCTCAAATAAACGTCATATATCTCTCGCACAACCATTATAACCTAATCCTTCCTTCCCTCTATGAAACCAACTATGAAATCCTCCAACCCAGAAATGTATAATCTTCACGTTTCCTTCATCGGACACTTACCAAGAGCGCGTGGAAATAGATCGTGTTCAGTATGTAAATATGCTGCCCATCCTTCACACTCCTGACCTTTTACGTAGAGGATATTTACTTACGGCTCAATCCACACAATCGAACAGTTACGGGCGCTCTCGAACTGTAATAACACAGTCGCAGACTTGTATGGTCGCGTACTTGAATAGAAGCTGCCTTGGCCCCTGCGATCGCGCTGATCTCACAGAGGTCGTACAAAGGTCGCAAAAGACAAAAAGAGATCGTAGTATCGAGCTGGTCGTTCTAATGTTTTATTCCAATTGTCGCATTTTTAGGGGGCGCTCTTCATTAATACTATTGTGTCGAGTCATGACTCTCACTTACACTCAATCCCGCGGAATCCTTGTTACTATGACTTGGAAAATATTCTATAATCAATAGGACGATACATTTTGGTAGTACTATGAGACTTGAATTCTTGAAGAGCAATTTGCTCGTCTCCTCATCAGTCGCCAAAGTAGTGCTCGCTTAGCTGGTCTTGTACGTTCAGCGACCGCGAGAGCCCTATACTAATAAAAATGACCTCTGTGCGACTTCTGTACGATCAAGGCGACCTCCAGCGACATCTGCGACCAAGTCGAGATAGCATAAGTTCAATTTCAAAACTTTTCTTCCTTGCCGTTTGAACTTGTTATATTCTCCTCCTTCAGTTTTGAATCCTCTACGTCTGCCCCTGCATATTTATAGTTCACACTCTAAGTCACTTGGAATATTTCTTTTTGCAAGTTTCGAGCTCTTATCAAATCACCCTTCACAAACTCTCCTCGGCTCTATCTTACATCATCCTTGGTCGATCTCCAAGTTCTATGCAACTTCCCATTTCTTTCCTTCATTCTTCGTCATTCTCTGTCCCATCGTCATTAGCCTCACCTCTTCTTCGTATAAACTTCTTGGTATCGTCTACCTCGTATGTCAGAATTTTGTCATCCTTTCTCAAAATGGCTGAGAGTAGTACTGTTTAGGAACCCTGGGGGCCCTTCGTCGTCACGAATGACTTTTTATGTATAAAATTGCCTCATCCATTACCACATCTATCCAGTAGGTCTGTTTAAAAGCGTCTGAAATTCAGTATTCTTTCGTTGCAGCTTGACTTAGATTTTTCCTAGTCACCAACTTCGATATACCTTTTGATTCTCCTGTCTTTATGACGTCCGAATGTGTAATCGTCTAGTAACTTAGGGTTTACAGTACGTTGAAAGGTTTTCGTAGTTCTTCGAAGAGAAGTTTTCTAGAAAAGCCTATGGCAAAAGACAGTTGTATACCTTGGTTATCTGTATTAATTTTCGAATATTCCCTTGCGATAATGCTGTTAAACAATGAAGGACTTTTCCAAGACGAAAATGAGCCGAGAGCGACCAGATAAGTTTCTACGTAAAATGTCAACAACGATACGTTTCAACAGTCTTACAATTTGCAACACACGCGTCACGTTAGACATTTAAGCATTTTGTGTAATGTCTCTAGCTCACTATAAGATAGATCATGGTTCATAGCGCAGTAAAGTGACCATATAGCCCTATCGGAGCTGGAGAGTAATTTCGCATGATAAATATTGAGCTTACAGAATGAAAGTGTAGCAAGGTCTTCTGACCTTGCGAAAATGCTAATTGAATGGCAGATTTCTATTCACTGCGAGACCGCTCTAGCGAGACGCTAGCGCTAGCGTGGACGATTTTAGTCCTGAGGGTAGAAAGCTTCTCAACTGGACTACTTCTCGCGAGTCCATCAAAAGACTGCGAATCTTGAGAACAAGCACTCTGCTCTCCTCGTGTCATATCAGATGCTCTCGCAGCTCAATGACATATTCGACATGGAATCACCTCTAGACTCGAACAACCACGAGATGGGTGAGCACTTGGACGCCAGTTCGGCATCAGCCATGCCCAGCACTGTCACCACCACTTCACCTTCCATCACAGCCAGCGAAACCTCCAAATCCGCAAGTCCTCAAGCCAGACCAGCATCATGCGTCTTCACCAGAATACCCCCTGAGATCTTCGAAATGATCCTCCCTATGACGCTCAAAATCTACGGAGACGACTTCGATCCCGGTAAGGTGAAGGTCGAGGGAAGTGAAGAGGATGATCAGATCGATCCAACTTACGACATACGGCCAACGCCAGTTTTCTTGATCGCTTTGCGGCCTCTTCCTGCACTCTACTATCGCGCACTGGAGATCTATTACGAGATCAACAGATTTGCACTCACGAAAAACAACTACGAGCGTTTTCTCGAGCTCAGCAAAAGAACTCTTGGCTTGGTTCGCAATCTCGAGATACAGAATGTGTAAGAACCTCCTCTAAATGCCAGTAGACTTGCATAATTAAACAGACAATCCTACAGTGTTCGTGATCGCGGATTCACGAGGTTTCTTTATGATGTACTCCCTGCGACGTGCATAACTACCGGAGTCAAAGACCTCGTGATGGACTGTCGACACTTGGAAGCCGAAAACAAGGCTCTCACCAGTCTATTCCTCAAAAACACCATTCTTGAACACTTGTGTATCAATGTCGACGGGTTCCAGACGAGATCGGTACTCGATCGCCGAATTGGAGTACAGATTAAGACAAATCTAAGTTCCGGGAGTTCTCTAGCCATTCTCGTGGTACTGAATCGGATGGATATATTCTCATACCTTGACGAGGATCAACGCCGTCTTGTTGACTTCTTCGAACGACGACTTAATCACCAGGGGCACAATATACAAATTCATAATGAGGATCCCGTGCGAGAAAGCCTACGCATCGCCGGCGTTGGTAGCTCTCCTATTTCGACCATCGGCATCACTAGTGCACAGAAGAGTTACTTTCTGGGCATTCAAGACTCGAATGACCGTTTTGAATTCTAAGGTGATTCTGCTAATGAACACTTTGAGGATGGAACTGTGCAAAAGAAAAATCCATACGTGCATTTGGTAATCTAGCTACACATATTGACTTCGGTGCGCTGCCAGCAGTCGACCTGCCTAGAATCTCGCTTCAGGGAATGGGAAAGCGGGTAAGATCAATGTCTTGGAGATCTTATTATGCCGCTCTGCTAAATCCTTTAGTAATAGATAGTGAATGAAGGCGGTGAATTGAAAGAATATTACATCAGTCCAATTGATCATGGTTATCGTGTTCTGAGTTATATATGTTCAGTAGGTGACGAGTCTCACAAATCCGGGTCAAGAAGTAGTCGCTAGACATCTCAATTACACTTAGTGGATCGGATAAATAACAGAGTCTTCGAGATACCTCCACAGAGCGGTGCATCAAATAATAGTATCAAATAATAACACGCCACACACTACTATAGTTTCAAGCTTTCAACTCCTCGTACTATACCGATATCGCTGGATCCTCTTCTCGTAGTAGAACCACGAGGTTGACAGCCGACAACGGAAGCATCAGATACGTCCTGATTCCCTTCTCATCTACACCTCTCACTCCACAAACCTCACCATCATTACAATCTCAGTTGTTTACATCAAAGACAGTATATCATAGATGGCGCTCTGTCTCGATACATTTCTAAGGTATAACGCCACGTACGACGTACTTATACACTCTTTTGTACTAGATAAAACCTTCTTACCTTTTTTACCAATTATTAGCCCACGATCCGCCCAAGGGGACATATATAAAGGATTCCTACACACCATACTACAATCCACCTCCCATTACCAAACCTCCACTCTCAATCCCCAAGTCAAGCTCATACTCCACTACACAGCGCTTTCTATACACACCTATACAAGCGCACGAGTATTTGCTTTGAGAAATCAAGAAGTAGCGACTTAAAAACAGGTCTGTTTTCGCACCATATCAAGAATGATCTGGGAATACATATCAGCAAAAATATACAAGTGTCTACAAGGGACGAGGGCATCGATGTTTGGATAGGTTGTTACATTGAACGATCAGGAGAATCGTGTATTCCTGCGAGGTGTTGTGATAAGGAGGGTGTGTCGTGATATCGCATCTCCCCTCATGCCACTATGTGATGCGGAGGGTAGATGTTAAGCGAGGTTTATCTCAACAACACTTGCTGCGCACGCAGCCGCAGATTCATGAGAGCTTGGTGGGATGATTTAGGTACCCATACAAGACCAATCTAGACTTCATTGAAGAATTCGGAATAGACACGTAACTCAGCTCCTCGAAAAACAAGTTTCGGTTCTGAGATGTGGAGTTGCATCTACCACCCTCCACCCCTTTCTATCATCCCACCATTCTCCTTCCTGGCCCAACCAAAGCGCACCCTCTGAAACTCACCATGATGGTCGTAATCGTAATCTCTATCTCAGAATCAGCTGGCCAATAAAGAACGCCCCTCCCTCTTTTCTTTGTTCCCATTCCAGCATACGCGAGCATCCACCATCCTCCACCACGCAAACAAAGAAACGATTTGCCTCCGCCGCCACCACCACCACATCAACATCCCCAACACCTCCATCTTTTCAATCTCGCAAATACACACCATATCTCACCTCACGAGGGAAAAAACTCACATCACCGAAAAAGAAACCCAACCAAAAACGCGAGAATGTCATTCTCCTGGCTCCCAAACATCTTCAACCAACGCTCCCCCCAACAAACTTCCTTTCCTCCCCCGCCCCCTCTCCACGCCTCTTCTCCTCCACCGCCCTCAGACTCACGTCTCCCACCCACCACTACCGCAAGACCGAACGCATCAACGCCCATATCGCCCCGAATCTCGAGCAGGGCACAGGACGCGAACGCTGCAGCATGGAGAGGAAACAGAGCAGACCCAAGCCCCTACCAAACAGCACCGCCGCCACCACCGGCTAGGATAGACGCAAGCTCGTACCAAACACCACCAGCAAGACTCGGCAGACACAGCCTATCGTCAGGCTCAGGCTCCGAGGAAGAACTACTGAATCTGCTCGGCCGCCCGATGAAAAGACACAGAGTGGCGTATATAATGGGGCCGCCGACGGAGCTGGTACCGAGTGGGAGTTGGGAGAGAAACAGACAGGGCGTGCGAGGCAGGAGTCCTAGGATGGGCGCTCGAAGACGCTCAGATGCTGCCCCGCGCGTTGAGTTCGAAGATCGTGCATTGGATGGGAGACGTGCTACTGCTCCCAGCAGTGGTTATTCTGCGCAGGAAAACGATTTTAATGCGCCTTTTACATCCACTACCCCCCCTGCGCGACGCCAGCGTCATCAAGTACCTTACAAACCAACCCTCAAACGCAGGATCTTCAGTGAAGGCCGTGTTCTTGGCAGCGCTGACCCAAGCACTTATACATCTGGATATAAACCCACGGGCAAAGACGTAGGTGCTTCGGAGAAGTTTCTGAGGAAGTATGACGCGGGGGAAGCTGGAGGGAGCAAGGTGATGAAAAAGGTCAGGGATCGGGGGAAGAGGAATGAAGAGGAGATGAGGGAGGTAAAGGCTATTAGGGGACGGAGGTGGGAGGAGGAACGGGGTGGAGCAGGGGAGGATGGATGAGAATGTGAGAATGTGATTATAGCGTGATTTGGATAGGGAAGGATGAATTTGCAAGAACTTGTGGTGTACATTCTCTCGTTGAATTACTATACGAACAAAGAAATAACCCTCGTGATTTGTTTAAATGGTATGAAGAACAGAACCTCATAAAAAATCAGCCTTGTAATTTGTTTACAATGCATGAAGAACAGTACCTTTCAGATATATAACCACTTCTAAAAACACTCCGTAGCGGTCCAACCTTTGCATCAGTCGTTGCAAGGAGAAATTTTTGCGTGACGTATAATCGACGCAACAAGTGTCGTGTCCCTTTTCACCGGTATCAAATCCATACAAATGGATCCCAAGAAACCAAGCGCCAAGTCGGGAAAGATAAATCCCAATCCCGCTCATAGAACTGACAACAACAGCATCCCAACCTCATCGCTCGCAGTTCAACATCCCAATCAAGGACGCGAGACGCCGCGAAAGAGCAACACCACCACCAAACACCTGACAGGAAACCACGGGATCTCCCATCTGTCCCACCCCGGTGCCAACAACAGTCATCAAAGTCCTATCAAAAGAATGCAGGCAGCAAGTAACCCCCCCAGCTCTATCTCTTCACATCAGCATATTTCCAGCTCAGCCGCTAGCGATCGATCAGATGCATTAACGAGCTATGATGAGATGCAGCCGCCGTCTTCGGTAGGGAATGATGAGTTTTCGGGCTCTCGTGGTTCCAATCCGATTACTGATATTCCTTTTCCTCATCCGGGTTGTGGGATGAAAGATTCGGAGGGATTAGTTTTAGGTAAAGAGAAGGATGAGCATGAGTCAGAACAGACTATTTCCAGAGCGCGGCAGATCCCGCATCTCGAACGGCCCGGATGTGTATGTGAAGCTTGCAAGGCCTATCGCCGAGCTAACTCTTCCGATACATCTAGTGACTCTGATACTACTGGTGCTCCCCCAAGAAAGGTCGTACTGTGCGGTACCGACTTACAAAATATTAGATTGATGAGGGATTCTTCAATGACGGATGTATTCCTCGCGGAAGAGCGTGAGCTGGAAGATGAGAAGGCGCATTTCTACGCACAGAGAGGTAGGGAGGCTTCTCGGGTGATTAGGCATTCTGCTTTACGGATAGGCTTTGAAGAAGACCGTGAGTAGGAAGATGAGAACATGCAGTTTCATAGGCATAGGAGCACTTGAAGTGCGGAATTCCATCTAACATCGCTCATTCTGGGGCACAAAAGGCGACTAAACGCAAAACGAACATCGTAAAGAATGAAACTCAAATTTAATTATATCTGCCTGACTTAATGTGCCTGACTTAATGTGCCTGACTTAATGTGCCTGACTTAATGTGCCAGACCTAAGCGAACATACTTGTGAGAATGAAAAATGACAAAAAGCAAGACAAGTAATCCAAAACATAATTTCAAGCAAGAAGCACAATTGAATAGCCTGTCACGCGTAACGTAATGGAAAGAAACTGACTTAATGGATACATAATGCCACTCCAAGCCCAAATCGTCTAGCAATGCCAAACTGTCTTTGTCTATTGTCGTGCGGTAATGTTCTACTTGACAAAGAGAACCAAGGACTCTGAGGAAACAATCGTGACAGCTTTGTCCCTATTCTCTAACTCCATTGTGCGGTGTGGAGACCTGTTGTAGTGATTCTATAGAACAGGTAATAACTGGATGGTTATCATAGCCAGAGAATCCGTCTCTTGTGATCTGCACCGCACTGGCTCCAAAAAACTAAGGAGAGTATCTTATAGACGGAGTGCAAAGGCCAGTGACACCTCGCTGCCATAATCTAGAGGTCTAGCCTTTAATCAAGAATATGCCATTGAGAGATCTCTCCACCGTACAGATGATGCGTTTAATCCGCGAGGATGAGCTGCCAACAGGACAGTGGTTTCGAATGGATCGTCGGGCATCTCAGCGTCGATACGTTGATCGCCATGCCTCCACAGCCCCCAGAGTAGGTAAGACTAGGGGAAAATTCAACTCTTTTGAAAGCTCCTCGTCACCTTCCGACAATGACTTCGATAGCGATAAAGGTCGAGAGCTTCTGATCCAGAGCTATGTGTCTAAGGTATACGGGGTTGACCCCTCAGAGAAGATTGCTGCCCATGGAATTCTTGCTCAAGCTTTCGGCGATATGAACGTAGAAGCTCTACTCACTGACAGGAGAAATTTAGTAGACTGGGAAGACAATGATGACCTGCGCTTCGCAGGCGAAGTTTACAAAGGTGGCCGGCTTGTAGAGAATAATTTATGGACCCTTCACTTCCAGCGGCCGCAGTGCCGCTGTCGCGCATGTTTAAAATTCTACGCCAATGTTGCTGCGACCAATCGAGCCAACGAGACAATGGTCTCTCGAAAACTCTCCAAAGCGATGCCTCCAAAATCTCGGGCACACATGAGCAACCAAGCCAACGCGAGCGTAAACTTCGACATTACAATGCACTCTCAAGAATTCTCGAGAGCAAAGGTTGCAAAGTCTCCGTCACACATCAGCAACCAAGCCAACGCGAGCGCAAACTTCGACATTACAATGCACTCTCAAGAATTCTCGAAGCCGAAGACTGCAAAATCTCGATCGTGCTTGAGCTCCTGCGAGATTTGTTGAAGATTGAATGTCCCGCGACCAATCGTACTCATCTAGCCTCATGGTGCCATTTCAGAACCAAAAATGTTTGGGCGTGATCACAAAGACTGTCAGAACATGATGAGCTAATAAAAAAATTGAAAAATAATGCAAATTTTTGTAATTAGGTAAGAATAACAGAAGTAAAGAGCCCTTGAAATATATGATGATCGTGTGAGCGTGGTACTGTATGTGACGACAACTAAATTGACTAAATTCGAAAATCTTCGTTGAAATCCAGTCCAGTGCACAAGACTCAAAGCGAGGGACGAGGACAAATGAAACTATTGACAGATCAACTCGGCTTGGCCCATCTGAATCTTGGCGAACTTGCCTATGATATCCATAAATCGCTCCCGATACGGGCAAAACGACTGACCGTATGGGCGTCGGTATGGTCAGGTTATTACTCGTAGAACAAATGATGGAGCTATCGTGTTATTTCTCGCCAAATTGTTGACGGACGCTGAGCGGAAAACACGCCACGGCAGGGGTGTGATTCAATGGCAAAGGAAAAACACCAGGGTTCGAAACTCAACGCGGGATCATTTCGTATTTGACGTGCTGGTTGAGGATTGGATAAATAGAAATTGTGTTGTTGAAATGCAGGTTTCATAGTTGTGTGCATAAGAAGTTGTGAACAGGATGGGAAAGTTGAAAACAAGATGTGAAGGTGGATTTCGTGGTCCACTTTCTCCATGTGGAGGTTGGGTGTGGGCTAAGAAGTTGCGGGATGGAGATTAGGATTTATCTCATAAATCAGACGCTATTATCGTGTATTCCGACCCACACCCCCTAAAACGCCCCACCCCTATCTACCCCCACCAATCACAACCCACCACCACCACAATCCACGATCAGCGTCTGAGAAAGTTTGGTCGTAAAATCGTGATTTTAGCGTAACTTTGAGTGTGCCCGCTCTTACTTAAACACACTCTCTTAGAACATATACTTTTACACCTATATATAGGCGTAGAAATAAGCTAGTAAGGGTAATTTGTAGCTCTTATTAAGCTCTATAATTTTGTCGTAATAACTTATAGGTGTATCCTTATCGTTATTAAGATATAGCTCTTTCTATAAGGGGTAGTTT
>QYAH01000134.1:0-75908 GCA_003988945.1 Chaetoscypha palmicola | reverse complement strand
AGTATAATAAGATCTACAGACCCACTTATACTCCATAAATAGACCCAATTTTGGGTGGGTTTTCCAGGTAATTCCTACGGATGGCTGTACCTAGGTACCTAGTGTTGCAAAGGTTGAATTCTTAAAAATCTCTGGCCCCCTGAACCTATATAAATACAGTACAAAAACCGGGCCCGCCATTTACCGAAATTGCCGCACTGACCCTATATTTCGACACCTAGGTATATGTTGTGACTTGTCACGATTGAGATGCCCCACTTTACTCGACGCTACTTATGTAAGCTTTTACTCCCCAGATCTATCCATGTCGTGCCAAGTATCTCTCCAACGATATATACATTTCCATCACTATGGCCCTTGTGTGTCTGCCTCCAGAACTACTTGACCAGATCGTCCCTCACGTCTTGCCAGAGGGTTTCGAGGGGCTAGCACTAACTTGTAAGAAACTCTACGCAATATGCACACCCTACATCGAGCGCCACAACTATCTCCGCTCGCATTTTAGACACTTCAACTACGGCTGGCTCATGATCGATCCGGTTTGGATCCTCAAAACAGCTTGGGGTATAATCACATGGATCGCCACCGAGCCCATAGTAGCTCGTTACATCCAAACAGCCAACTTCAGGAATGACAGCCTTCCTATGCGCCGCAAGTTTCGCGATCAACTCCCAGACGCCACGGATGCCCGCACTGGCGAATTAGTAACGGAGCTGCTTGAGAATTCTGTCTACTTGAGAGAGTCTGGTCTCGACGTAAAGGAGTTCCGTGCCGCAATCGAAAATGATCTTGAAGAAATGATCTACTCACAGGAGGCTGCTGCTTTCCTTCTAAGCCTCCTACCTAATGTCAACACTCTCGAGCTACCAAGAGATTGGAAGCCGAATGCCAATTCTGATAAGCTCCTCCAGGTCATTGTTCGCAAAGCCAAGCAGCCGCAACTTCCCAATGCCAGGACCTCGCTCTCCCAGCTCGCCGAGTTCCCTTCATCTTTCCCAACGGCCGACGCTATCTAATCTGGATATGGCAACATCTTTCTTGAACGTGCCGCGCTTGCAAAATTATCAGGTGGTGTGCTGCCCGCCTCTGGGGCTCTTGCTACATTCGATGCCAACAACCAATACAAAACTATGGCGAATCTCCTCGGCGCGTTGATTCCAAGTTCAGCTATAGCAGGGACATGGTCATTGGCAACTTAGTCAAGCATACTCCCCGCAAGAAGAAATTGATATGCTCGCATACGACAAGAAGGGGTTGGGGCTTTCCACGACAGGGACATCTGCACATTATCATGGCGATGGAGAGAGGGATGGGCGATCAACTAGAAGACTTTCTGTCTCAATCCGGTAGCTTACTCCTTCCTGTAGGAATTTTGAGGCATCAATTTCAGCCTCTGAAGATGGCAAAAGTTCCTATCGATGTGCTGACATATAACCTCGCTTCCACAGTCGCAGTAGACCACGCGGAGGACTGCTCAGAGCCTTTCATCGACGATATTGTGCCTCCTATCGCCTCTAGGCTGGGATTGTTTCCACTTCATGAAGACAACCACAGCAATCTTCATATTATATTTCGCCCACTCGCCTCAAGGAAACATCCTCACTTACCGGCTTTGAAAACATATATACCTGTGATGTATTGTTCTTTCATCCGCACACGATATGCACAGTGTCCATTTCGCACAGCTGATCACGGAGACTGAGCAAGTGGGGACCGAGTGACGAAGGAAAACAGATCTGGGCCCATTTTAACTACAATTTACGGCACTTCTTTTAGACTTTGTTCTCCTTGTTTAACATCGCTCCTAGAAAACGATGCGATATATAGCCATGTAGCCGGGAGTTTCTTCATCGAAAGCTGTTCATTCTAGATGGTACTATCACATAGAAGGGGAGCAGGGCGCAGACAGTGGAGTGGGCTTCATTAAAAGCATCGCATGCATTTAGTAGAGTGACGACTTGCTCCAAACAAGATAGTCGTATCCTACATATCCCATCAATCCCAAACCCTTCATTAGTTCCTCCAAAAATCTCCACCAGCAAATCAAGTTCCAAAAC
This sequence comes from Chaetoscypha palmicola, assembly GCA_003988945.1. Lineage (NCBI taxonomy): Eukaryota > Fungi > Ascomycota > Leotiomycetes > Helotiales > Helotiaceae > Chaetoscypha > Chaetoscypha palmicola. The sequence goes on along the minus strand of QYAH01000134.1, from coordinate 73,851 downwards.
TCTCGTAATCCTGTAAATTGTCGTTCAAACTGTCCCAGTGCGCTAAACTTCCTGGTGTGGTAGCGAAGTGCCATAAGAAGTCACAGATTCCCTCCATGATACGCAACTTTTCCATATGGTTCAAATATCACCATTAGCTTCAACTTTGCTTCAGTATACAGAGTTACTTCGACTCGAGGATGAGGAAAGTGAAGAGATCTTTTTGAGAGATTGATGGGTAAATAGCCGCGGTGAAGCAGATCGCAGAGGATGGGATATTGGACGGTGTTATATCTACGAGACTAAGTGGATGAGTTGTAGAGGCTTATTATTCTTAGTTTGATCAGGATGGTGTTTCTAAAAACATGAGTAGATAGATTGCAGTGTCACGGGACACTTGAACTACAAAACATGCTTCTTATTGGGTGTAATCGAATCAAGCGGGTAGCTCGCTTAAATGGCTTCTTGTACGAAAGAGGATACTTTATGTTGACCACGGCGCAGATTCGCGAGCCTTAACATCAAACAAATCACCCCTGAACCAGACAAGTATAAACACGGTACGAGCTACCTCAGTCAGAAGTCAAACATTACAAGATCCTCATAGTGCATGAAGTAATTATAGCCAGCGTCTAACGTCAGATCATATTTCTAGAACGATCGCGCGCATGGTGTAGCAGATCAAAATAGAAAGCCTCGCGAAGCGAAGTGCAAAAGTAGGTTTCGCCTTTACCAGCTGCCCACACCGAGAAATGCCCAAATGAGAATAGTAGGTACCGAGTACCGTAGAGCCAGAAAGTAATTATACAAAGCGGTGTGAAGCCGAAAGAAGGAATCGCTAAAGGGCTACCAGCAAGCCGTATCTACCAAATATCCGCGCTGCGCCAAACTCGCACTCGCAATCCTCCAATCAGACTGGGAACCTTGCGCTCTCAACGCCCAGCTTTCCTGCACGACTTGAAACACGTTGCTGAATCTCTGCTCCGGGAGTCGAAACGGACTATTGAACATATCGCAAAGCACGCGATGGTGTTCAGGACCAGCCATCGAAGCAGCCACTAAGAACGGCCACACGAACTCCTGCGACAGCGCCGTAGGGTCATTGAGCGCTACAAGATCGCGGATTACGATATCGACGTTCTTGCGGATGTCGAAGATGTCTGCGATGGGACCCTGCGTTACGACATAGAAGTAGATCATGATGGAGTGGAGGAAGATACTGCGACGGAGTATGGTTTTCGTGTTTGGGAGCTTGTCGTGGGAGGTATTGTCGTCGGCGTTAAGTCGGTGTTCTAGGTTTGAGAGCACGGTTGATTCATGGTGTTGGAATTCGCGGAAGTCGAATACGCCTTCGCTGGCGAGCTGGGCGCGCATTTGGGCGAGACGAGTGACGCTTTCGATGCCGGTGAATATCCAGTCTTCGACGGGTCCCGTGTTTGTCTGGGGTGAGATCGGGCAAGCTTCTAGAAGGCGGGAGATGTGGCCTCGGAATGGGGAGTCTACTTCTGCGCCTTCGAAGGTTCGCGTGGTGATATCTGCCCATACTACGAATCGGATTGAAGCTCCAAGGGAAGCAAGTTCTATGTCTGATAGCACGCGTGTTGCGGGACATTCGTATTCTGTGATGTATTCCTCTCGCACTTTGAGGACCCAGGAGATTCCTTCGCGTAGATATTGGTTATCTGTCATTTGTAGCATCTCGCGAACTTTGGATAGCTCTGAGATGGCTGATCTCAGGATCTTCGCTCGAGTGCTGATGATAGATGGGTTGGCCCAGTGTTGCTGCGTTGCGGTGTTTTCTAAGAAAGTGATGTTGACTTGGTTACAAGGTCGAGGACACTCGGCTTTTGGAAGTAATGGCGGAAACCGGCTCACTGTTGGTTGCCGAGTAGAGTTGTTTTCGCATACAGGCGAAAGTGCGCCCGGCTTTGCTGAGAGCGAGGTTCTCTTGGATAACCTGCCCCGGTGATCGGGTGGTGATGTTTCCATTGTTTGGTCGTCATGACAAAACACTTCTTGCATTCGACTTGGTGTTCCTTGTGTCAACCTGGAATCCGTACTCTCGAGTGCTGTGATGGAAAGTGCGGGCGATGGAGGAAAAACACAGTGTGGTGGCAGAATGCTGTAATTTAGATCTATCCCACCAGAAGCGACATAACTTTCTGGTTCTGGAGTCGAGTAGTGATAGAAGTCTCCCATGTCGCTGGGCTGAGATGGAAGGTAGGCACTGGCGTTGGGGACAGAGGTGATGTGAGATTGAATGCCATTGTCGGTGTAGAAATCCGAATTGAGGTTGGAAAACACATCTCCATTACCAAAAGGAATAGAACTGTTGAAATCGCTTTCTAAATTCCACTCACAAGGAATTTCAGATCCCCATTGCGGCATATCAGGAAGTGGTAAAGAAGTCAGCGACGCAGGTCCAGCAGAGGCAGCTCGACTAGTGATACCAGAAGAGCAGCTTCCTTGACCGTAGAAAGCTTTGTTAGCGAAGTCAAACGCGTCTGGGGGTATTGATGCACTTCGTCGCCCTGGAGATGCCTTTTCTCGTGCTTGCACCAGCTTCAACATCCTCTTCATCCTAGTAACTGAGGCTACAGTTGCTTTAATCTCTCGGTGTACTGCCTCTTGTTGGGCACCACCATCCATCCATCTTGGCTTTATTGCGCCGAAGCCTGAGCATTTCAATCCTCGTTCTGTGCATGTAACACATTCCGGGCCATTCTCATCGCATCTGTATCCTGTTAGTCACGATTCTCAGAAAAGAGGTTTTGCTCACTTCTTCCTGCGCAATCGACATGTCCAGCAGCCATGAGCAGATCGTGATCTGCTTCCTTCTCTGGAAGCAACCCGTTGCAACGTCCGTGGAACTGATCTGTCACGACTCCCTTTCGGGATACTCTTGGTCGCAAATTCCGTCATTGCCACCATCAGATATGTTACAAACAGTTGTTCGAGGTCTGAAGATTGCTGATCTCGGTGACACAAAATCTGGGAGGTGCAACGCCTTTCTACTCGAAAGGCCACGGACTAAAGAAGTATATGGCATGTTCGAGTCGGAGCACGTTGCCACTATTTACAGATTGTGTACATCCTGCTAGTAAGCACTCAAATGGGTCATGATGCTAATTCAGCACATTCTGTACCCCCTAGCCAATGAGAGCTGGTGTGAAGTTGTCGATATAGATGGAGATGACATGTTAGCCTGGGGCTTCATCCGGATGCGTAAAAGTCCCAAGCCAGTTTCATATGCCAATCTTCCGAGTAGTAAATATACACATGACCCCGGGTTAGCTGGTCTTTCGGAAGCTCCAAAGAGCGCCGCATGTGTATGAAATGTTGGTGACCATGGGTGAAGAGCTGCAGGTCACAAGTTGAGGTTGATGCAAAGGTTTATTCCAGGACACCAAGGGTGTCTGTTTAAGCTTTTGTGAAGCCAATTAGAACGCTAAAAGGTTAAGCGAGGGAGATGTGTCCACCAACAAACCCCTGAATGTCCTAAAGCCTCATTCTAATTTTAGCGAGCCCCCTGCTGATCTACGCGGTTCGTCATCCCCTCAACGCCTATCCAAGGCCGTTGCTCCGAGAAGAATTGCCTGCAAACTAGGTGAATATTACGCTTACTTGAAAATTATTCAGTGCAGGTTCTCACTCCACAACACAAATCAGTAGCGAATTACTCGAGCCCATACTGAAGATGATTCGTCTGCTCCACGTGGGCTCTTTTCTTAGTAGAGGCTGACCGGTCTTCTAGCCACATTGCCAGGGGATTTCTCTCCCGATGCGGACGGCTCGAGTACCGGATCCCCCATCATCGTTGTTTGAACTGCCAAGATTTGGAAGTTCTTCAACACCATCAGTCTATTTTTGTGAGTCTCCCGGGCGCTTCTGCAGGTACCAAAATACTGTCAGCTTTGTGATATAGAAAACATGATCTGAATTGACTGACAGGAGAAGATTTCGGTCAAAGACCAACTGTTGAGCCCAAAATACCTCTTCGCCACGCATAGTCGAGGCACAGAAGTTCTGCAAGGTGAATTGTGGTCTTTCTCATCAGTCCCCTAACCTCTGATTGATTTTGTTTTGTTGATAATGAAGATGCAAATCTAGGGTCCTCGCGTCCTGCGTGTTGACCACTACCACGGTGCAACCGAGTCTTGTAGCCGAGAGCTCGTTTACATCATTGTCTATCTTTATCGTAGTCACATAGTCATGTTTCCCTACTTCCGCTCAGAAAAGAACATTCTGAGGCTCTAAGAACAATCATTTGGAAACGGTATCAGTCTTGTCTACGTGACTTTTCTCAATAAAATTGCGGCACTTCCAAGAGAGATCGATCAGAGACAGAGTCTCGACTGTCTAGTGGAGTAGAAAACATATGCTCGAGCAAGGACGGAATGTCCAAATGGAGCAGATCACGCCTACAACGTTGAGATTTCCTACATGAAGCAATGCTGTGTCGTTGTATTCGAAATGCGATTACTCAATTTATGTATTTCGAGCGAATGTGAAGAACATTAGGCGTTGTTGTAGTGAAGTAAGCTGAGATTTTGTAAGGCTCTCGTAATATTCCGCCCACACGACAACACCATGTTAATCTTCTCAAGTAAATAAGCAATAGTGTCTCACAAGACTCGTCTTCATTGGTGCCTCCAAAATTGTAGGAAAGTATTCAACGTCATCCTAAGTGAGTTGATTAGATACTTAAGTATCCATAATATAGGTGTCATAAATGTCATGATTTAGGATCATGGGCACAAAGAATGCATCTAGAAATCTATTGCATTTTCTCTATCAAATTCATTTTCACAAGCGGCTGTATTTAAATGTAAATCGTCTGATAGCAAGGTAGTGATCATGATAAAAATCGACTTCTCAAGATTGATCAATGGTGGGGTAAATCCAACCTGCCCCTCCAGTTGAGGTGTCTCGCCTATCGGTCACCGTAATCCGCTCGGTGCAGCTGCACAACAACATCAACACCTATAACAATTGGCCGGTCCGTTCACAACCGGACTTCCAGTTCCGGGCATCACACAAATGATCATGCAAAACAACCTTCCTAATCCATCGCATCTCAGGCGTACAAAAATGTCTCGCCCCGATTTTGCAGATTTTTGTCTTCTCGGCGGGGTCGAGTTGACAACGACAATGCTTTCAACAACACCAGAGGATTGAACATCGAGGCTATAACCACGGAATCGACGACCCGGTGCGCAAGATGGGCCCGGATCCCGAGACCACGGCTTATTTACTTCCGGAGACAGGTCGCGCGTCGGTCGATACGATCAGCCTCCTCGACGACGAAGAGCCGCTTGAGGAAAGGCACCGCCACGGACGAGGCGAAGTCGAGGATCCTGCGTGGGCTGGAGGAGACAGTTATGGAGCAGAGAAAGCTGTGAGCACGAAACATATGATTTTGTTGACGTGTGGGACATTTGGGTGAGTTCAGATAGCGATTCTAATTACCTCGAAGCATGCTGATGATGTTGGTCGTAGCCTCCAAAATGTCTGGTCCTTGCTGCTCGCAAATGGAACAGTGAGAACTCCTACTACCAAAATCATACTCAAACCTCCTTGCTAACAGACAATTCCAGCCCTACCTCCTCTCCCTCGGCTTCTCACGCTCAACCACAGCATTAATATGGATCGCCGGGCCCCTAACAGGAACATTCATCCAACCCTTCATCGGCGCCATCAGCGACCAAAGCACCAGCAAATACGGCAAACGCAAGCCCTTCATCGTAGCCGGTATCCTCGGTGCCGTTCTCTCCATGATAAGCATGGCCATAATGAAAATCTCCGCGACCAAAATCTTCATCTGGTTTGGACGTGATTACATCAGCGCGCATGGGATGGGCAATATCGCTCGCACGCTTGTCATCTTCTGGATTTGCGTCTTGAATATAAGTCTGCAGCCAATTCAGGTTGGGCTAAGGGCGCTTGTTATTGATGGTTGTCCAAGTAGGCAGCAGAGTCAGGCTAGTGCGTGGTCTGGACGGTTTACGGGTTTGGGAGGCATCGCTACTTATTTGCTGGATGATTTCCTGATTCGTAAATATCCGCTGAGGACATTTGAGGTGTTGTGTATTATCACTAGTGTGACTTTGATACTCACGAATATTCCGTGCTTGTTCTTTATACCAGAGAGAACTTCTCCAAAGGCTGTAGTCACCAAACAAACTTTCCGGCCTACGAAACTGGCTCGTCGACTATCGAGAACGGCTAGACGCATGCCACAGAGTATCAGGAATATTTGTACTATTCAATTTGCTTCCTGGCTTGGCTGGTTTCCTTTCCTATACTACAACACCACGTGAGCATCTAAGACCTGCTACCTACTTAGTAGTACGTACTAGAAACTATGTGTACTAACGTCAAACAGATACATATCAGCACTCGATTCCCGCCTCACCAAAAACGACGAAAACCACCCTGCATCCAGCGGCGTACGAGCCTATCTCTTCTTCGCCATAATAGCATTCACCTGCTCCATCGTCCTCCCCTGGATAAAGCCATCTTCCTCCACATCTCGACCGATCACCTACCCCCAAAAACTCCGCTCATCCATCACCCTCCCCCACCTCTGGCTCCTCTCCCAACTCCTCTTCGCAACCCTAATGTTCCTCACCCTCCCCCTCACCACTACCCTGAGCGCCACCATTCTCGTCGCCCTCTCCGGCATCAGCTGGTCACTCACCCAATGGATCCCCCTCGCGCTCATGAGCTCCGAGATCGCAGTCATGCGCGAAACGGCGCGTTGTGAAGGGCAAGATGGCGAGGATGAAACGGGGACGCTGATGAGTATTTTCAATGTTGCGATCTCGGCGCCGCAGATTGTAGCGGGGGGTTTTTGTAGTGCGTTGTTTTGGGTTATTAGGGGGGCGGATACGGTGGAGAGTCTGGGGTGGGCGTTGAGGATGGGGGGTGTGGCTGCCGGGGTGGCGGGGGTGTTGGTTGTTATGTTGAGGAAATGAGGGGGGGATTGGGAGTTGGTTTGTTGGATGTCTGGGAATCAGAGAGGTCTTAGTGATGTCCCTCTAGCAAATTTGAATATTTTGGCTCTTATGACTTTTGACCTTGTGCAATACAAACCTACAGCATTCCTCCACATAACCCTCTACAACAGCAGCCCTCCTCACAGCTGTAACAATCTACCTCAATCAGATACCCCCCTTTCTTTCCTTCGAAACAACCAAGCTATACGCACCCTCTTCCTCCCTCCCTTGTCTTTCCATCACACATCCCCTCCTCTTCACAACCGTCTCAGGTTCCATCCCCCCCGCCTAACACAACAAAACAACTACCCATCGTACCAACATCTCTAAATCCACTCCCTTACCTGTCCTCCTCCTCCTCCATCCGTATATACTTGATCTCCTTATCGGATTATCCTCGAACACCTATACATCCACGTCTACATCTACCTATACACACACACATATACACATACACATATATACACATACACATATATACACATACACATATATACACATACACACATATACACATACACACATATACACACATACAAACCTAAATCCCATATAACCCCCCTAATCCTCCATCTCGATCTCCATCACCATCTCCCATCCCCTTCCCCCCCTCCCATCTATCTCCCTCACTTCATTGCAAAACGACCTTGCTATTCAGGAGGGCACGGAGATAACCGAGAACGTTCAGGAGCAGACAAGACGTGACATCATCAACTACGACTCAAACAAACATCTATCTTGAGTTTCAGGGGGCGAACGATTTGAGATAGTCTTCTAGAAGAGACGGGATCGGAGCTAAGAGGATGGAATAGCGGGACGTCAGTGCAGCTGAGGTTGTATCGTAAAGGTTCCGGGAGGGAGCTTACACGTTTACCTAGGGAAGCGCGCCTGTGGATTAGGGACGGATGGGTAGCTTACAACAATCGATAGAAAGCAGGTATCTAAGACGTAAGATCCATTTCCGTGTTATTTAGTCCTGTAATGACTGCTTTAAATACCGTACATGGGAGCTCGCGTCTACATATGAAGTATAAAACCCCTTGAGTATAGGAGTTATGTATGCTGATTTCAGATCTCCTAGGTATACACCTGAGGCAGTGGCTCTTGTTATTGTTAATCCCCGGCGTCATGCGTACTAGCGGTATATATTAACGCAGTGTTATCTCCTAATGATCAACGGACGGCGAAGCAGGCTCGTTGTTTGGGAGGGATAATATCTATCTGTGTGTGTAAATACCTCTGATAGATTTCTGAGGATAGAAATTATTTCTAAGTGTCGCTGTTTAGATCCTAGTTTTCATCGTTGGGGATTGTTGAGCTGGTGATGTTAATAGATAGATCTCATGCTGTCTTTTAACTTCCTACTTTATCTATCTAGCCTGCTCTTATACTACTACCCTACTATCTCACTTACTCCTTCCTTTTCGATTTCTACACTCCCTCTTAAAGCCTACACTACTAGCCCCTAACGATCTTCGCTTTATCCTTACGAGTACACGTATAGTATATAAATAAATAAATCAAATGGGCTTCCACCCGAAGGGTGTTAAAAGAAAGGAATTAGAGGGTTAGATTAGAGGATGAAGGGAGAAGAGCCGCTAGGGGACTAGGAAGGAGTTGAGAGGAGGATGGTCTGTTTATTATGACAAACCGCTGTCACCATGCTTCTTCACCAGACTTCTTCTTCACTTCAAGTAAATGTCTAAGCGCGACAGAGGACATGAGTCACGGGCTAGCGAGGTCTGAGGGTATATAAACCTCGCACGGTACAGGCTCTCTACCTTCCTTTCTCTTTTCTCTTTAGCTTAGTTTTCTCGTAATATAACATTCTTCAAGGCCACTATTAGACTATTTAAGAGTTGTGACAGATAGAAGGGTGAGAGAATACGGGGTTATAGTAGTGGGAATAGTAGGCATGGGATGGTGGTTGTGGGTTTATTTTGTAATGTATAGTTAAAGGATAGTAAGTTGAAATGTAATTGATTTAGATATAGTGATTTGGGATGTAGTAACCCTAATCAACAGTGTGAAATTAATATCGGAAAATAAAGATAATAATACCTACGGCTTCAAAAGCGAATTCCAGATGTAGCCGGGGAGGATGACATGGTGTCTTCACGTGATAAGCCTCCTCTAATGCCCGGCGGGCCCACCCAGCCGCGCCAGGGCTTCCACCTCACCCAATTGCAGGTGGCAGTAAGCCTGGAACTACCCGACCGTGGACGCCTGCACAGTACAGCAAACTCCCTTACATCGAAAATGTATCCATGAAGTGAGCACTCTTCGCGGTAGATACCTAAGTACTCACCTAAAGTACCTACCTATCATCCACCACTCAGTCTCATATCGATAGAAGCGCTTATCCTAAGTCTTCTGCCAAGTATTCTGAGACAATGTAATAAGGTTATCGTCGTCTTATCTGCTATCGATTGCGATACGAGACCATACGATACGGTATGGCGTCGCGTCGATCAGCGAGCAGGCCAGGCCAGCGACGCCACGGCTACAAGCACGACCCTGCGTGCATTGGGTTGCTTGCATCACGGAGGTAAGGGCGGGCTGGCGGGATGATGTGAGTGTACAGTACGGCAAAGGATTGATGGATGGAGTGGATGAATTGGTGGGAAGGAAGGAGGGAATTGATTAATGCGGTGGAAGTGCGAATTGATGGATGGATGAGATGATAGATGGATTGATGGATTGATGGATGGTAGGAAGATGGGATGGCGGGGATGATGACATGATTCAGGGTGGGATGCTGAGACATCCAACCGACATGTGAAAGTGGATGATGGGTCGTGCGACGAACGAGCAGGTGACTAGTTGTGAGACATCGAGCAGGTGATCGAGATTCGAGATTGCTTCAACGCTTGTCGAGTAAGTATGTCTTGATGTGAGGACAGATGATCGGTTCACGAGGAGTGGTTTGAGATGGAATCAATGGGTGGGTGGGTGTGGTCATTATCGTCTGTGGATTGGCGAGAGGAGAATTGGTGTGGCTGTGCGATATCCTATGGTAGAGGATGTAGCGAGGAGGAGAATCAAAGCAGGAGTAAAAGTATAGTGAAACGTCCGCTCGTAAGTAGGGTAGGGCCCGAAAACAATTGCAATTGGGAACTCGCTGGAGGTCTAGAGAGCCAGGTCATTAGTTCAATGGTCCGATGGATTAATCAACTTAGCTCAATTGCGTGACACGCGTAATGTAAATCTACCTAGGTATACTCCGTAGTAGCTCCATGGTCAAAGACTGCTGGACACCCGGACAAATGATGCAAGAATACGTTACACCGACGACAATCGAGGGTTGGTTGGTAATTGAATCGAACGAACTCAAAATTGATGCCGAATCAGCAAGGAGTTTACTCGTTAGAGTTTTGTACAACTCGCACTGCAACTCTCGTCGCTGGATCCCGGCAACCGCAACGGATTTGATATCGGACGTGGCCATCCTCCGCATTGTTTCTCACCACTCACCAAGAGAAGGATACTTGGCGGAAGTCAATTGAGGCCCGGCAGAATGTAGATTAGTCGTCACACACCCGTCGGGCATTGTGGTTGGGATGTCAAGGATGTCAAGGATGTCAAGGATGCAATGTTGTATGTACTGTACGGTACGTACTACGTACTCGCACTGTGTATACTTTGGACTATAAGCTAAGTCTCGTTGCTGGCTCGACGACTTTGATGGCATTGATACAGTAGCGTACCATTGCAGTCTCTTGCTGTCGTGATACTGCTGCACCCTTCTGTGGGTATTCCGCTGAAGAAGATGACGATGATGCACAGGAATATTCGTGGATGTTCGCTGTTGGTAGTGAGACACGTGGTCAGGTTCTCCTTGACGCCAGAATGATCCTGCCAATATCCCCGGGCTCGTCGACAGGTAACGAGAGGCACACGTAGTCCCGAAGTGGCAATGAATTGACGAGAAGCCTCAATATTGGCTCTACACAAGACTTACTCCGTATACAGGGTGAAATGAAGGGAGTGCCGATGCGGGAGCGGGTTGTTCAATGCAGCCAGCGAAACATCACTTTGATAATGCCTGGCGAATTCATGCTTCCCGCATTGCAAGTTGCAACGCATTGAGCATTGCATTTCGTTCCGCTACGCTATGCTACCTGAGATTATTGCTGGAGAATAATAATAGTTCCTGCCGCTATGATGACGCCAGACTGCCAATTGGAATCCTCCGAGGCAGGAACGCAAGCACGCAAACAAGCAACAACTCAGCTCTGCTGGTGTTGTTGGCTCGACTGGAAACTCGTTGCATTGAAGGCTTCCTGGCTTGGTCGGATTGGTCGGTCAATGGACGACTTGACCAATGGCTTCTGATCATGTTCGCGTTGTTGGCCCAATTGGGTAATTAGGGAGGGCTTTTTGGAGGGTTGAAGGCCATTGAAGAGGGGTAGGAATGTGAGAATCAGTCGATGAAGGGAGAAGGGGGGCACCAGAGGGGCCAAAGAAGGATCAATTGACTTCATCGAGAGTGGAGCGTGGCATTATCTAGATGGGTGAGCTGAGGAGTACGAAGTAGTGCGATTGAATTGATGAGATTGCATTCTGTTGAGAGCTGTGGTGGTGGATCAGATGAACTTCTAGATGAACTTCAAGATGTAGTCGTGCTACTATTCGATCGAGGTCAAGTAGCATTCCACGTCTAAACCCGAAACGCCGTTGCGCTAGGAGTTTCGTCGACGGTCGTTTTGCTAGTCGATGGTCCAGGCGCCAAATAGAGGCCTGAATGGAGCCTTGATGCCTGACCAGCTCGAATGCCTCATGTACCTTACCTGAAGAGGCTAGCGCGTTCAGTCCAATCTTTTTGCATCTTGCCTTGCTCTGACTCACAAACCCATTATTATTTTGCCATCCAGTCGGTCAAGCAGAAATGCGCATGAATTGACGAATTCTTACCAATCATTTGAGATCTCAAGCTTCACGACGACTTGATGTTTCCCCGAGAGACGCTTCCAAGTTTGCCCGGCCGACTCCAATGCTAGCAATTGCGGGCGCGGAGAGGTTTGATTGGGCAATGGATCGAACTGATTCTCGCAGGTTCTAGCGAGCATTCCTGTGCCTCCAACCTTTCGCCATCTCGGTGATGCTGGGCGTGGTCGTACAGACAGACTCCACGACAGATTCCAGTCCAGACTCCAACTCCAGACAGAGGGAGGGACAAGCGTCGACTGCGAAAGACGACGATGATGACGAGAAGCACGGCTCAAGGGGTGCGCAAAGTACGGAGTACAGTTCCACGGTACTAGTCGTGGTAGAGAGGGGGAATGATGATGGTGATGATGGCTACATATGTACGAGTGAGCTTCTCCAGAGTCTGCCCAGCCCAGCGTCACTCGTGCCTTTTCGGCTTTGCAACAGCACCAGCGGCGGCATCTGCACAGCCGCACTTTGGCCTCGACGGAGTACGCAGTGGCAGTACGGAGTACAGCACAGAGGTAGAAGCCCTAGAGTACTGGAGTACTGGATCGCCCCATCACTATCTCTGCCCAGATGGCTCTGGTTGCAGTGCCTACCTAGGTACTTAGTAGGTTGCACAGTGCACTCCAGTCGGGTTGGCATCCAGACCACACTCCGTGCTCCAGGTCTCCCATCGCCCTCACCTCACACCTTACTCTCCTCACACCTTGCCCACCTGGGCACCTCGGCCTCACAGAAACCCCCCCTCCTCCGCTCTTCATCGCATCCCATCGGCAGTCCAGCCACACCCAACACCCACTTCCCACTTCTTCCAGTCTCTCTCAATCATCCCTTCTCACCACGTCCACGCCAGCCGCCCTAGCATCCTTTTCGATATTAACCGCTGCCTAACTTTTATCCTCACGGCCCAACCTTCATGGTCATCTGCCATTGGACAATGGCCACGCGAACATCTCCACACCCCAAACCGTCGTCATGTCAGAGACGAGGCGCGAGACATTGCACCCTCACCGCGAGGCCAACTGGTCAGACTCTCCCCATACTGACTCAAGGCAGCCAAACAGAGCAGAGCAGAGAGTCGTCAATGTGCTCGCCCAGCCAAAGCAACATCTCGATGGACAGGACAGACTCATGGACACTGCCCATTCGCAGAACCGGTAGGTAGGCAGGTAGGCAGTCAAGGAGACGTGCGCAAACAGGTGAGCATGGCAATGGCGATGGCTCGAAGGCTCCGGTAGGTTGATCGATAGGCACGCTCGCACGGTAGGACGTACTCCACACTTCGTCCCCCAGATGAAGAGTCCTGGGACCCAGGCAGGTAGTCGCAGGAGTTAGGAATATTTCTACATTTACTTCCCAATGCGGCCAAACGCGGTTGTTATATTCACCGACTACAGTACGCATTCAGGTCATACGGCGGCTTATATCACGAGGGAGTCATCGCCCGCCCACCACTACCACCACTACCACCACACTACGCACACCACTATACCACAACCATACATTCACAAACTCCAGGTACCAGTCACAACCACTCTTTGCCTAGCCCGATTGTTGCAACTGCCCTTCCTTTTCATACAACTACTTAATCCTTACCACTCTCATTCTCGTCTGCTTTCCTCCTCTTGCTCTGTCACCTTTCACACCACCACTCAGACATTCAATCGCATTCCTTTGACGAGGCTCGCTCCGCCACTCTTTCAATACACCGCGAGTGCAACAATCCGCACCCGCTCGCATTGACTGGAATCCCGCGAGCAACAAAGAACCGAATCTGACAGCTCAGCTGACCAACCCATCGCCTTCATCTACTTCTCCGCGCGTCACAACTCTACTCTTCGATCAAACTCCGATTTCATCCCACTTCGACCGAGCCAGCGGAGTTAAGAGGATCACAATTCCGCTTCACACTCTTGCCACACACGGCCATATCAGAGAAGGCGCAAGCAAACGAGATGGATGACAAGACACCCAATACCGTGCAGCCTTCTGCTACCTTCGATGACTCTTCCACCAATTCATCACATAATCTCACAAAACAATCGACTACATCTACACACTCTCCAATTCATCCCCACACATACCCTTCAACTTCAATCAACTCAATAGTCTCCGCCAAACAGCAATCTTCGACTACCATGGAACGTAAGAACCCAATGGATATCCAATCGAGCCTGATGTCACCACCAGAGGCAATTCCCCAAGAGAGCTTTTCACGACCATCGACGGCCGATTCGACGACGAAACCATCATACCTTCAATCGACTGCCACATTCCATCCTCTGTCACCACCGGTATCTCCAGAGTCAAAGCCTGGCGCTCCCGATTCTCCAGCAAGCATCTCTCGCGATCCTATTCTGTTCCCAACGCCTGAAACACAAAGCACGCCACCCGCCCAACCTCTATTTCACGATTTGCATCATCAACGACTGGTAGACCAACATGTTAGAGCTAGGGATTCAAGCGTGTTCTTTCGAGAAGGCTCTCCACCCGGCACTGCTGAGTACCAATTGGCGCTCGAGTTCAAGTCAGAGATGGCACTCAAATACAATGCGAACAGAAGAGTTTGGTTCCAAAGAGAACTCGCACAACTGAAAGAGGATGATGCTCAACGACGAGGCGCCAAAAGATGGACACCAATCGCACCAGCCGCCAGTGGCGTCCGTAAATCTGGGGGAAGAGGCAATGGCACACGGGTCAACGGTAATGGCGGTGTTGTCAAACCGCATGTACGAGCGAAAGTACCTCGCGACCGTCAATTGACTCCAGATGGCACCCCGAAAACCACCAGGGTTGCTCGTGAAGACAAGGACTTCAACTCCCTTCCCGATTACTGCCCGCCACTGAGCAGTCTGCCGAACAAGCCAAACTCTCTCAAGGTTGATTGGAAGGGTACCCCGATTGATCTCAGATCAGATCCTCACGTCAATCTACTTCATCCTGACGAAGTGATGCTTGCCGCCAACCTTCGTCTTGATTGTGCGACCTACCTCACATCAAAGCGTCGCATTTTCATGCAAAGAATCCAGGCTTACAAGATCAACAAAGAGTTCCGCAAGACGGATGCCCAACAGGCTTGTAAGATTGATGTCAACAAGGCAAGCAAACTTTGGGCAGCATTCGATAAAGTTGGATGGCTCCGTTCTTCTTGGATTGAGCAATACGCCTAATTCGACATGCCACGACAGATGCCATTGACGTTTTCATATCACGACGTATGGCATTCACAGTTTGGCCCCATACTCTCGGCACAAATTGACAATATCACACCCTTTACAACATTCTCTTCTCAAACATACGGCAACGCAAAGGATACACGCATCGATTCATTTCAACCTGGATCCAGACCTCATACTTTTCATTTGTAATGGCCTGGATTTCACAGCACGGGGAGCTACGGTATCATGACATTACGATCACGGGGAATCATATTGCGTCTACTTCATTTTGCATTTGCATTGGGTCATGCTGATACCCAGAGTCGGCCCAGCTCCACACTCACGTCACCTTGTCGCACATGTCTTTAGCGCAGGGACATATTTTGAATATTCATTTCTTGATTATTGTGGTGAACCCCCCTATGGTTGCTGGCATTTGGATCACAGCGGGCGTCTTTTGATTACTTTAAATCCCCCAGTGGCATCTGGGACGGAATATGGGACAGGTTGGAATAGGTTACTGCATATGCCGAGTGCGCAGTCCTTCAGATTGTACGGAAGCTTACTTGGTTGAATCGGCGATTCAGCTGGGTAATGGACAGGGCGGGAAGGTTTATATAGATGCATTCGCGGCGTGCTTTTGCCAATATGGGCTACATACATAGCAGTCAGCGAGAAATCCACACGATTCACACATACACTTAGAATGTTGTGATCTTTAGTGCTTATACTTACCTCTTCCTCCGTGGGCATGTATTCTGATGTGATTTTCATTGTTCCATGCTTGATAGTATGTTTATTCAGGCATAGCCGCCACAGCCTTCGTAAAACAACCTTTGAAACATTATGAAATATGGCAATATCAGGTAGATATGTCGTCCGGAACCTCACCGCAACCTTGTCTGGCCTGGCCTGGCCTGGCTTGCAGATCCAGCCTATCATGGCCCGTGCTTACCTTCGTGTCACGTTCTTCGATTCTGGGCGATAACGAACTTCATTGCGGGGAGCTGGCAGATAACGAGTACAAGTAAGTACGCGAGGCGATAAAGCTTGACGGACCGTCTCTGCCTGATTTCGCACCGCACGGCATTGGACATTTTTGTCGTCGGGAGGCAAGGAGCTTTGCTTGATTGTGAATGACTTGCGCACATGCTTCGCAGATTACGCTTGGGATTCCGCTGTTCGCTCGAGGCTGTTTAGGTGGATATTTGGATTGGAGATTGCGAGGGAGTGCTGGAAGGTGCAGCTTGAGGTGAAGCTTGAGGATTGGGTTTGAGAGGGAAGAACGAGGAGACGGGATTTCTGGGGTCGGCGGAATTTTGGAAAGAGAGTGAGGAGAGTGTGTGAAGGGATCTGGAAGGTGAGAAGAGAGGATTGGAAGGGAACGAGGATTGGAAGGGAAAGATTGTCGTGGAAGCGCAGTCCTCAAGGTTGTTCAATACGCCGCCAGCAAGCCGGGCCAATCTTTTCCTCAGCAATCTACCTCCTTCACGCCTAATCATCTACAATGATGTCCTCCCACCTCCGTGGCACCGAGTCTTCCTCCACCGCAAGCGCAGGTATCGGCGGCGCGTTCAAATCGATTTCCTCGAACCATGCGAACGACACTTTTGAAGAGGGAAAAGCGAAGGAGAACTTGGTGAGCGAGAAATTGGTTTTGCAGAATCGCGCGGGGGAGAGCAGGAGTCCGTATGTGAGACAGCATAAGGATAATCCGGTGAAGTGGCAGTTGTGGGGGGATGAGGTGGTGGAGTTGGCGAGGAGGGAGAATCGGTTGTTGTTTTTGAGTTTGGGGTATAGTGCTTGTCATTGTGAGTCTGGAGTTTATGTTGTGTGTGTCTGGGGAAGGAGTGAGTACTGACTTTCTTATAGGGTGTCATGTCATGGAGCGCGAATCGTTCGAGAATGAAGAGGTAGCGACGATTCTTAACGAGGAATTCATACCTATTAAAATCGATCGCGAGGAACGACCTGACATCGACCGGATCTACATGAATTTTGTTCAAGCAACGACTGGATCGGGAGGCTGGCCATTAAACGTCTTCGTCACCCCAGATCTCCAGCCTGTTTTTGGGGGTACATATTGGCCTGGACCTACGAGCAGTACGACTTCCTTTGAGGATCAAGTTGATTTTCTGGGGATATTGAATAAGCTTTCGACGGTTTGGAAGGAGCAGGAAGAGAGGTGTCGACAGGATTCTTCGCAGATTTTACAGCAGTTGAAGGATTTTGCACAGGAGGGAACGTTGGGTGATCGGCTTGGAGGAGGGAATGATGCGCTTGATATTGAGTTGCTTGAGGAGGCGAATCAGCATTTCATTTCGACGTATGATAGTGTGAATGGTGGCTTCGGCGGCGCGCCGAAATTCCCTACGCCTTCGAAACTCTCGTGCTTGCTCCGACTGGGACAGTATCCGCCGGTTGTACTCGATGTGGTTGGACAAGCCGATTGTAGGAATGCAGAGAACATGGCGATTTCGACACTAAGAAAGATGGCTCGAGGTGGGATTCATGATCATATCGGGAATGGATTCTCGAGGTATTCGGTCACGGCGGATTGGTCCTTGCCGCATTTCGAAAAGATGCTCTACGATAATGCGCAGTTGTTGCATCTTTACCTAGACGCGTTCCTGCTCTCGCGAGATCCGGAATTGCTAGGTGTAGTCTACGACATCTGCACTTATCTGACTACCACCTTAGCCCATCCTGATGGCGGGTTTTATTCCAGCGAGGACGCAGACAGTTTCTACAAGAAAGGCGACTCTGAAAAGCGCGAGGGTGCGTTCTACGTCTGGACAAAACGAGAGTTCGAAAATGTCCTTGGTACACAAGCGGAACCTATCCTCTCTGCTTTCTTCAATGTTAGTGGACATGGAAATGTATCCGCGGAAAACGACTCGCACGATGAGTTTATCGATCAGAACGTCCTTGCTATTGCCAGCACACCGAGCACGCTGGCAAGCACGTATGGCATGAAAGAAGAGGAGGTGGTCAATATTATCAAGGATGGAAAAGCGGCATTGCTTGCTCATAGGGAGAGAGAACGAGTTCGTCCGGCGCTCGATGATAAGGTGGTTGTTAGTTGGAATGGTATCGCCGTCGGCGCACTTGCTCGTACAGCTGCAGTCATCAAGGGCTTTGATCCGGAGAATTCAGAGAGATATATCGCGTCTGCTCTCAAAGCTGCTACCTTCATTAAGGAGAACTTATATGATGAAGAATCCAAGATTTTGTATCGGATATGGAGAGAGGGAAGAGGTGACACGGAAGGGTTTGCAGATGATTATGCATTTCTGATCGAAGGCCTGATCGATCTCTACGAAGCCACCTTCAATGAAAACTGGCTTCGCTGGGCCGATGATCTCCAACGTAAGTCCACCCATCCCCTCACTCAACCTCACCCCTAACCCATCACCAGACTCCCAAATCTCCCACTTCTACGACACCTCCTCCACCGGCGCCTTCTTCTCCACCTCCCTCACAGCCCCGCACATCATCCTGCGTCTCAAAGACGGAATGGACGCCTCGGAACCCTCCACCAACGGCACCTCAGCCTCCAACCTCTACCGTCTCTCCTCCCTCCTCAACGACCCCTCCTACGCCGCCAAAGCCGCCGAGACCATCCGCTCTTTCGAGAGCGAAATCATGCAGTACCCCTGGCTGTTCGCGAGCTTCATGCCGAGTATTGTTGCGGCGCATCTGGGTGTTAGGGGCACGGTTGTTGCGGGTATGGGGGAGGTGGGGAGTGAGAGGATTGGGGCCTTTGAGAAGAGTCCGAGGGGGGCGCTGAGGACTTTTGCGAGGGTTGGGGGGAAGGGGAAGGAGAAGGGGCAAATCGGGGAGGAGGAAAAGCACGGGGTGCTCCGCGGCTTTGAGGGCGAGGGACGGGTTTTGGTTTGTGAAGGCGGCGTTTGTAGAGAAGAAGGTGTGGTGGAGGTTGCTGTTGCTGCGGGTGAGAAGGATACACCGAAGGATGAGAAGCTGAATATGGGGACTTTGGAGAGTGCTTTGCCCGCGGCGACTTCGCAGATACCGGCGAAGGCTGAGGGGGGTGTATCTGCTGCTGAAAGAGGTGAGGGTGAAAGGGAGGGGGGTACGATTTCGTAGGTGAGCTGGGAAGTAGGGAGTACAGATGAATTCAATGAGATCCAACGATGTTTCTGGGATAGATGTCTACTTCTATTTACTCCCCTTCGCTTTCCTTGCATGTTGTGACATTTCGAGGGAATGACGGGTCGGTTTGTGCGTGGTGATATATTATGGGATTCTACATAGCGTAGCTATGGGAGTTCGGTATATTATTAAGATGGGATGGGTAGATCTATTTACAAGCATCTATTGATGTTTTAATAAATAGAATGAGATGGGAGATGGGGATATATTCTGCTGACTATTTTAGTAGGTAAGTAAGTAATAAGATGACACTTGCAGACTTCGCACGGTCTGTGTGAAGGAGATAGCGAGATAGATGAATAGATATACGTGCTGGTGATTTTACCGCCCTACTTACTAAGCTAAGCTAAACAAATGACTTCGTAGGTAGACTCACAGGCTCACATCATCTATCGCCCATAACACATCGCCGGGAATCGGAATACAATGCAACGTAAATGGCACGAGGGAGCGACGCAACGCAACGCAAAGTTAAACCGGGTTTGAAAATGTATAGTTAGCTGGCCTTGATATGGTATGGTATGGTATGGTATGGTATGGTATGGTATCCAACGTGCTAGACCAGACAACCGACCGACTTAGTCACCATGGATAATTCAGGCAGCGTGACATCGCACCACATCGGCACGAGTGAGCAAAGCAAAACCAAGCGAAACCGGGTTCAAAAACGTATAGTTAGCTAGCCTTGACATGGCATGGTGTGCAACTTGCTAGTCTCGGTATGCAATTTGCTACATCAGACAACGATAATCCGAACCGTCATGCCAATAACACACAGCAAAGAACCGCCCAGTCTAATGATCTGAAGATGTTGCGCGCTCCAATCCAACCCGATCCCGATCCCATCCATCCGTTCTATTTTTCGCTTTCCAAACTCCCCGGCCGTTGCAAGTGTATATGATCTCGTGACGCTAAAACATCGTTATCGCTTGCTGATCGTCGTTTCTCCTTTTCGCGTCCGTCGACACTCGGTCCTTCTGATTGTCTATTTTGCAGCGTTCACTTCGCCATGCGCCATCCACTCATCCGCCCTCGTTTCTTTCCCAACCTCCCATCCCTCCTAAATCTCGCAGATCCCTTTCCTCATCACACCACGCCCTCCAACTTGCATCAATCATTGCATATCAAAATTGCACCCAACTCCTCAATATCAATCATAAAATCGTACACCCCCCTTCTCTCTTCTTCCGATGTCTATGTCGTTTTCGCGACACCTGTCTCTGGGTATTCGAGCGTGGGTAAAGATCGTCTTCGCGGGAGTGGTAGTGAGATTGGTTATCTTTGCGGATGATTTGGCGACAGAGGTCGATGAAGACTTCGTCTACGTTTGCTGGTTTGAGGGGTCAGTATTGTGTTATCGACCGGGTGGTGATATTGGCAGATGATTTAGAGGGGGGACAAAATTGCTTGAGAGAATGTAAGCGAAGATCACATACCCCTCCTTCTGGCGCTCGTCTCATAATATGGTGCATTGCCCCAGCTTTGACTGACGCTGAATGCTTTGCTTCGACTTATGACCCGATCATCTTCCAAGTCAGACTTATTGCCGACAATAACGATTGGGACATTTTCATCGTCCTTGATTCGGATAATCTGTTCCCTAAGCTCCGCTAATTCGTGAAGACTGCTTTGAGAAGTGATAGAGAAGACGAGTAAAAATCCTTGGCCAGTTTTCATATACAATTCTCTTCACTGCCGTTAGCCAGGAAATCGAAGTTGTTGTAATTGTAGTACGAGTGGATCAGATAAAAGAATCATTGTCATACCTCATGGCAGCTATGAGAGGTCAAGAATTAATATCATGTGATCAACCCCGGATGTATGCAAGAGAACTTACTGAATTGTTCCGTACCTGCCGTATCCAAACTAGAGAATTGTGAGCTGTGGGGCTTCGTGCTGTGACATCGGGGTTTCCCTACATTTCAAGCATGCAGTGGCGGCCCTGGCAGACACGTCAGTGAGAATTACCGAGAAAAGAGGATAAGGGTCCGTTTCGAAACGCACAAGAGTCAAAGGAAATGTAACAGAGTTAAAATAGTGGGAAGCTAGAATGGGAAGGAGGAAGGAGGAAGGAGGAAGGAGAAAGAAGGAGAAGATACTCACATCAACGTCGATTTGCTTGCGATAAGAGTCCTCAATGGTCGGATCGTAAGCTTCAATCCAGATGTTCTGAACGAATTGCGCTGTGAAAAGGATATGATGTCAGGGGAAGTGCATCGACGAGTGGGGGAAGGGGGAATGGAAGGCCGGGGTGCCTGGGTGCCTTACCCGTGAGGCAGCTCTTGCCAACACCACCTAGATGCAGAGATTGTCAGCATCAAGACCTCCTGAATGTGTATTTGGAGAGACTGGAATGTTACCCACCAGCGCCCAACACGACAATGTTAAAGTCTCTCCTGTGGCATCATCAACCCGTATTAGCATGATTCGGCCAGAGAGATGACGGAAATAAAGCAGAGGTTCCAGAGGTTGCTCAGCTGGGATCACGAACCTTTGCGATGTTCTCGCCCTCCCTGACATTGCCAACAAAGTTTCTCGAATTCCGTCCGGTGCAAGAAATCTAAAGTCTTGGTCTCGTTCCCCCTTTTGTGGTGGAAGAACGGCGATGCGACGGTTCTGTGTGACCTCAACCTCTCACTCACAGCCCGCCCTTCAACTTACGTCGACCTCTGCACCACCCTCTGGAAGCGAAACGTTGCGACTTGATTTTCGCGAGTTGTACATGTATGTGAAGATAATCTCAGAACCATTGATTTGGAAAGGTTTGGAGATGTTGGCCCACCACCCTTCACAAATGCAAAGCCAATGTGCCAATGCACGGATGGGTTTCGTTTCCCTCCTGAGTCCTGCCTCGCAGGCTCGCAGGCTCGCACTGGGTCACTCACTCCCAAAAAGTGACTACTGGACGGAGTAGAAATTGCAGCTAGGCCCGCGGAGGTCGATCCGTCGGGATGGTTTGGGTCTTACTTCAAATAGAAGTACTTCGAAGTACTGCGTTTGGTGCTTCCAGTGGGTACGGAGTAGTTTTTGTGATGGCCCTGCGTTCCAAGGTTCTGCGTTTCCGAAGTCTCGTCACGAGTTTTTGGGGATCGAGAAGCACCGATGCCGAAGGGACGTGCAAAAGAAACAGTCTTGGAGTCAAGAGGACTCTTACTTCTAGCTCGAAGTAGTAGAAGTACGATGGGAAAAGTTCTTGCGGCCCAAGTGGAGAAGACACGGAACTGGGATTAATATAGTTGAAAGTAGTAAGGTCGGAGTGGTACAGACGACGTTCAAGAAAGTTAGACAGGACAGGTAGGGTGGAAGTAGTGGCTTCCGGGAACATAGCAAGAGATAGTTCGGCGTATAGGTGTTGTCATAATCCCTTTGCGGCAACGAAGCTGGCAAGCTGCTGGACAGCGCGTGAAGAAATATGTATGTACGTGGTATGATATCGGTAAGTATAGAATCTGCAGTAGGTGCAGTTCGATCCGAGAAATTAATCGTGGTACGTGCCGACGAGTCGTAATTGGAAGAACGGTACCTGCGTTGCGGCAGAGGTTGTCTCCATTATTAGAAGTAGTATCGTATCTTCACGAGAGTCACCTCCCTGGTTGAATGGAACCCTCGAGTCCACAATTTAGGTAATGTCACAATCCAATGGCTTTGGCTTTTGTCGAAAGAGTGTCACGCATGTCAACACTTCCTGCCATGTCAACCAATGCAGTTGCAGAGTTGCCTCCATCGTTGGTGCCACTTGTTCGACGGCTTCGGGGCCGACAGGCCAACAACCCATCTGGGGGATAAGATGCTTCTACGAAGTAAGACCTCCAAAGAAAGTTGTCGGACGGGTTCATGAGGTTATGCCATGGTTCATTTCTGCAAGTGAGATGGGATGGCATGGATGAGGATGATGGATGGTTCGACAGCCATTGAACGCCTCACTCGCCTAATTTGTCGCTCCCCCAAGTCAGCGGCGCACTTTGAGGCGACGCCAGGCGTCAGTACGAACGCTTGAGAGCACCCGAAGAAGGCTAAGAAGCCAAATATGAGCCAAACCCAAGCCAAGCACAAGCCAAACACAAGCCAAAAGTACGATATGTTGTCCCAGGAGGTTATGATTGCGGGTCCGGGAAAGCAGAGCGACCAGAAGGCTGGGTAGACTTGGACAAGAAAGGCCCTTTCTTGAGGGAGACGCAACATGAGAGGCTACCAAAACTGGACTCTTTCTGGAAATTCTCCTTTCCTTTTGCTCGTATAATTGCAACAAGAAGGGACTGCTTAACATGATTGGTTGTGCGGGTCATTTTAGGGACTTCCGAGGGGCCAGGCAGATGCATATGAATCACGTGTTGAAGGCATGCATGGTAACGTGACCAAAGCTCTCCCCCGGCCCCGGGGGCCATCGCCAGGGTGGGGGTCGATCATACATGGGTGATTGATTGCAGATAAAGTATCTTCAAAACCTCATCACCTTACTCACGAGTACGTATTCCGCAAGCTTTCGCTCACAGGTCTATCCAAGCAGCCAGAACAGAGCACTGGCTCGAACATTCCCGCTTTCGATATCGATCTGGACAGCATCCAGCAAGGTCGTTTCGATTCTCGCCAATACCGCAAGCTAGTGTTCAAATCGGTAGCATGCAAGCGATTCATGGTTCCTCACCGACAAGTTTGTAGATAAAACTCTCTTTTGTCCGTCAACCTGTATAGTAAACAATGTGCTGTATAGCAAGCTGGGCTTGGTTGAGCTGCGGTGTGGTCCATTCTCGTGCCGCCAATGCAAGATAGACGCCTCCAACGCCTCCAAAGCTTTCTTCGATATACTTCGAAGTAAAGGTAGCCGAACATGGGGGGAGATGTGACATCTGCAGACGAGTGCAGAAACAGATCAATGCGCTGTATCTGCAATACGGTAGGCCAGCTCGCTCGTTGACTGTACTGTTCACTTGTAACAGTCGCGTTTCACTGATCATGTCCACCAATTTGAGTCAAGGAGCCTGGTAAAGTTTAAACCTCTGAGTGATCTTGCAGCATGTTTACACCCTTGCCCACGTTCCGTTCGAATGCCGGCATTTTGAGTATTGAGCTGCGTGGAGCGTCGTGATTCTAAACGGTTTTGGTTAGTCATGGGGCAATTCAATGGTCGTCTGAGTTTCAGATTCGAGTTTTAGCGAAACTCTGCGTTGTAAACATAGATGAATCTTCTGAGAGCATTTTTCGCCATGTCTAATACAACTTGTCAATTCGATCTGCGTGGTGTAGGCCTTCGAATCAACAGTCTGCGGTATTGGAAATGGTCGCACATTTTTTGTCTAGCAGACAGAGTGCGAACTAGCGTGATATGTTGCCAGAGAAATGGACCAATCTTTTCGATAGATGCCAGTGACTTGACCAGCATAAATATCCCCAGCATGAGAAAGTATGCTCAATTCCAGAGCTGACGAGACGAGACCTCATCCAAACCATAGACCCAATACAGTACCGCTTATCTACACTGAGGCAAGTGTTCTGAAGCTAGTGCTACATTGTAAAGAGCTCGCGTGACCATAAGTCCAGACTCGGAGCACGACTTGGTGTTGTTCGAGGCGACTTGCTCCGAGGTGACATAATAAGCTCAATTTGCGTCTGTATGCTCCGCGAGTATTGACTGCCACGGCGACTTTCCTTCGCATACACCTCAAACGATATCAACCTTGAAAATGACTTGAAAACTCCATTCCTAGCACCGCATCTACCCTGTAGATATAACTATTTTCCGTCCTGCAATTGTTGCATTCGAGTCGGTACTGCTGGCCAAAGAGCCCCCGCGCCCCGACGACAGATAACTCTTGCTTCTTCACTAACGTTCGTCCATGCTATGTGGAACATGCCGCATTCTCGAAGATGAAGAGAGAGATGAGTGACGCTTAGTCGGCAGACGAAATCGTGGTGTTGAGTCCCGAGGGAGGATGTAGTGTAGTTGTTTAGGATGTCAGAAGTATCGAAGTCGCGATCATGCTCAATTGGTCCATTGACAGGGGTAGCTCCACAGTATCCGTAGCTCTCGAGCTCCACTTAAACTTCCACTTGAACGTTCTCGCTTTCCTACCACTTCACTTCTACATCACCAATTATTGCTTGGCATGTCGGTCTCAAATCACAAAGTCATCATACTCACAGGCGCCAGTCGGGGGATTGGGCTTGCAATTGCACATTTCCTCCTGAAGGCATCACATAAACTTGTGCTTGTTGCCCGAAGTCAAGAACCGCTGGAGAAGCTGAAAGCGGAATATCCTGGGCAGGTCGAATATCTCGCCGCCGATCTTACGGACTTCACAGTAAGTGCGCCACCTAAGTTCTTACGATTTGCGGCCTCTAGCCGTGGTGGCTGAGCGCGTCATATCCTTATAAGGAACCATCGGTAGCCAGAAAAGCTACTTCCAACGTCTGCCTTCTTCTTATCCATGTTCCAATAGCGAAGGGAGCAAAAGCTGTCTATACACGGCCATGAAATCCTCAAATAGTGCCAACAAGCTGATCGCGTTTAATAGAATGGCTCCAAAGCAGTCGATCTATGTCTCAAAGCCTTTACTCGGATCGATAGTCTAATCATCAACCATGGCACTCTGGCTCCTGTGAAGCGCATCTCAGACAGCACTCCTGAGGAATGGAGAGGGACTTTTGATGCAAACTTCTTCAGTGCTGTTGCCTTTGTACGTCTTAAACGCAATGCTGCATGCTTCCTAGCTGATCGTGACTTAGGTCCAAGCAGCGCTTCCTTCACTTCGGACAACGCAAGGACGGATAATTCTCACCTCATCTGGAGCTTCTGTGGGTGCCTACTCCACTTGGGGCGCATATGGGTCCTCCAAAGCAGCACTGAATCATCTTGCTATGACGCTCACCACCGAAGAACCCGAGATCACTTCCATTTCTGTAAGACCTGGTGTAGTGGATACCGATATGCAAGCATTCATTCGGCAAAACTCGAAAATCATGGATGGCAAAGATGTGGAGAAGTTCAAGAGCTTGTATGAGACAGGAAAACTGTTGAAACCCGAGCAACCAGGAAACGTTATTGCGAGATTGGCCCTGGACGCTGGAAGGGAGCTGAGTGGGAAACTTTGGAAGTAAGTGTTCTAACAGCTACGCATTTTTGAACATATGCTTATTACTGACGTTCCTAGCTGGAATGACAAGGAGTTAAATAGCTTCCAAGATTCATGAATCATTGAGGAAATACCTCGACAACTGAAATTCAATGAGAACAATGATTTACTACATCGCGATCTAAAGCCACAAGGATTTGTTTCTGGTTTTCGCCGAACCCTACATCGCGGTGGAACGTTACGGCATCTTTATATACCACCACTACTTAGTCTCGTGTCTTGCTCACATTGCGGATTAGGCTTCTAAATCTGAAATTGCCATCGCAAATCCCGCAATTATCGTTATCGCTTGGCCTCTACAAACGGTCTTGTTTGCGCCAGTAGTGCGGCGAGTCCGCAGTCGTAAATCGTGTCTGCATTCACATTTCATGGTGAGACTCGTCTAATTACTAATCGTCCTCATGTACTTCCTCAAGGCGGTACAAACGCTAGTTCCAATTCAAGGTGCTCTCTCAAAACATCACAATTCGTCTCGGCTACTCGGATCTACAACTGGGGGGTTAGCGAGCAACAAGACATAGTCAAGGTGTAGGGCGGATTAGCAAAGGGGCCTTATACAAATGGAAAGTCTCAATCTGTTTCTCAGGTGCCTTTCAGAAGAAGCAGCTCGTTCCATCACAATCCTCCTCACAGTCGTCACCAGAACTTCTAAGTTGCACCGTCTTGCCAGTCTCAGGCGCATACATTTCGCAATTCGGAGCAACGTTTACCCCAGAGTAGATGTCTCGGTCTGTGGACTCCGATTTCCGTGATAGAAGAGCTTCAATTCTTGCGGATGAACAATCTCCCCATCTCCATCCTGGGGATGAAAAGTCTACCGCATCGAGCCTAACTGGGGTCTGTTCAGCTTCTTCGTCCTTTTGTCTTGGTATGGAAGGTAAGGAATGTTTCCAGCCGTCGCAGATTCGTTGTGCCCCTTGCGGTGATGAGCATTTACTGAGTCGTTGAGCACGACGACGTTCTTGATATGCTAGCCATGTTCCGAAATCAGTAGTTGGTTCTGAATCTAGATCTACAGATGTAGGGGTCGGTAGGGTGATAGTCTGCGAATATTGGTGCTGTGGCAAGCGTCGAGGTGGTGTCACTACAGGTAAAGGTTCCCGTTTCTGACGAGTGAACTCGGAATGTCCGCGGGGAAAATGGAGCCGCAGAGATTTTAGTGAAGATGGGAACGGAGTCTATTTGTCGTTAGTCGTGTTACAGAAGTGATTGGGATCTGGGAGCCTGGATGACTTACATCGAATGAAGAAAAACCTTGATCTCTTAGATCGGGTGTAGGTGGACAACTATCTGACGTTTGAAATTGGTCTCGATCCCTGAAAAAATCATGGATAGGCGATGCTGGCTCGTCCGATGGGAAGGCCTGTCATACAGTGAGTTGTGCTACTTCATAAGAGGTAAGTAACTTACTGATAGTTCATCGTTGCGATCTACATTGACGCTTAGATTTGGTTTGGAGGATCTTCTCTTACTTCGCCTCCAAAAAGCGGATTTAGAGAAGTCGAATCGATCTGGTGAAATGAAGCTCTGCTGCTGTTGGGTCAGCGTAATCCAAGAACAGAAAGTTCAACCTACACTCCGAGATCCATCAGTCTGTCCACCGTCATCATCACCCCCTCCCACAACCTCCTTCCTAGGCAATATCCTCTCCCTCCTCCTCTCCCCAGCCCTCCGAAAACTAGCACGCTCATCCTCCATAATCTGCTCCGCAACATCACCACCCCATCCCAACCCAAATCCAATCCCCAACCCACCACTCTCTCCCCTCTGTTCTCTCTCCTCCTTACCTCCTCTCGATCTCACACCACCAAGCATATCATCACCCCCATCATCATCAACACAAGACCTCCCATCCAAACCACCACTAAACCCAAAAATATCCCGCCCCGGACACTCCCGCTGCGTACACTTTTCCCCCAGATCACCACACATTTCCCCCTGGTCTACACCAGCGCCTACTTGTTGGAACATAGTATCAGCTGGAGGCGTCAAGCCCTTTGGTCTTGGGGGTGGCGTGCGGCGTGGATCGCCGCGCAGTCGTTTGTGGTTGGGAGATTTGCTGCCGACGCGGGCGATTTTTCGGAGGGATTGGATGAGTGCGCGGGGATTGAGGTGGGTTGGTGAGGAGCGGGTTGGTGAGGGTGTCGAGGTTGGTGTTGAGGCGGTGCTGGATGGGGGGACTGACATGTTTTGAGATGGAAGTTAGAAGCCGTGATTTGACGAGGAAGAATGCGCCTGTTACTACTGGTTGTGCGACGTGTATTGTAGTGGTGCCTTGTGATGGAGAGAAATACCTATGGCTAAAGTTGCAGATAGTTGTAAGACTTGTCCGTTGCTCTATATTATTCAAAAGGTTACAAACCTACTAAGTGAGCTTGTGTGAATTCGGATAACAGAAGTAGATCAAAGCAGTGAATGCGCGTGGAACCGATGGTGGATCATCGTGAAAGTGAATTGATTCCATTTTAGCATGGTTGGTACTTTGAAGATTCTAGAATCTAGTCACAATAAAGAAAGCATATGGCTCGGGAGCTTACACGACGATGTCAAACAAGCTTCTGTCCATGAAAAAATAAGTCTTACTATTTTGCTCTGTTTGACGTTCACCTTTGTTTCGGGTAGGACTGTCTGTTGTATTCTTACTACTGCCATTTCTTTGTTGTTACTAAGACATCTAGCACTCTCTCATATTGAAATGCTCGTGAGAAAGTGTGATTGTTCTGACCGAGCCTGATACTCGTGTCACTCTTCAATTCACTCGTTACGTCGAAGCTTGAATTGTCGCGTCTAATTTAGGTTATAGCTCGCTTACGGGGTTCAAATTGACGTGGTAAGCTATTTTTGTACATATATAGAATTCCTTGTAGCCAGCGATGCATAGCCCTAAATGATGCTTGTGTGAAGATTTTTGATATGCATTCCATCAGGTCGTGGCTTTTTGAGCCTCCGTGCCATTTTCGTCACCGAATTCTCCTCTTAAGTAGATCCCAAGACCTCGGAACTTGTCAAGGGCTGGAATAGAGATGGTTGCCTACTTAAGTATGCAGTTTAGAGAATCCTCCCGACTACACGAACATCTAACTCTAATTAAAGTTGCGAGACTCGCCTCGAGAGTTATCGCAAGCTATTTTGAACCAACGAGAGGACAAGTACTGCACATAAAATCTTTAAAGCTTGGGTTGTTCCTACGGATGTAGAGGCGCATACAATAGCCGTCGGTGGAATATGAGGTCAGCATTTCTTTTTCAAGCGTGGCTCGGAAGCGAAGGAGGTGGATGGATCATGAAAACTTCTGAAAGAATATGTTTCAGGAATCCTAAGTGGAATCTTGGCCAGATAAAAGTTGACAGCCAAGGAGCTGCGAGGCTGGTGGCGAGAGAATTCGATTATCCTTGCTGTGTGTGGCTTGCGCGGATGTTAATAGACCAGTACAAGTTGGCTGCCTATGCGCTAAGCGAAGATACAAGAGTGTTAGTGCGCAAATGGGAATAATTGTGGAATTCCAGATAGCGAAATCCCAATCATATCACCGAAAACTCTTTTTTTTCCCCATCTGATGGTAATCTACGTGAGGCAGATATCAGAGCTTATGTCACGATTTTGAAGACGATGTAGGTAGCTTGTCAATTATGAGGTTGCCCCCCCTCGGAGTGGATCAGGCTGAGCGGGAGGTCGCTTAAGCGAGATGACAAAGCAGACAACTGTCAGTCAATACCAAGTCAATTGGGCGAGATACCTGACGGCAACTACCTACTCTCAATCGATATTCATTATATATTCGGACTATATCCATCGCAATGAAAAATGTCTACAACAGTCGTCACTGAAGCTCCTCCCTCACTACCTCTCCAACAACGCAGAAAAGCCATGGACCGACGTGTACGAACTGGATGCGCAACTTGTCGCAGACGACGGGTGAAGTGCGATGAAGCAAGACCGATGTGCAATCGCTGTCGGACAGCTAATTTCGTATGCGAGGGCTACCAACCACCTCAGAGAGCCTCGAGAACTTCACGTCAGCCATCGAGGTCTCCACGGTCTTCTCCCCAGCGCGAAGAAATCACAGAGCTCTCTTGGAGACATAAGAATTGGCGCCAAGAGCAACTACCTCTATATCACCATTTTGTGACGACAACCGTAGTTCGGCTCTTCAGATCCGATCACCTTGGCTTTTGGCGTGACCAGGTTGCTCAGATGTCCTATGGATCGGATATTGTTTACGAGGCCCTTATGGCTACTGGTGCTGTGCACCGAGCATCCCTTCTCACGTGTCAAAAGAGCAGCGGCGAGGAAGCTTCTAAATTCAAAGTGATGGGGCTCCATGCTTATGGACAAGCTCTCCAACATCTTCCATATCATTTAGCCAAGAGCACGGTAGATGAAGTGCTTGCCGTTCTTGTTGTCCTAATGCTGCTTACGTATTTTGAGGTAAGATCCTCAACCCCACTTGAGCGAAATTAACTCACCGAACACTTCTAGTGTTTCATGGAGAATCCCAAAGGTGCATTTCGTCACCTGTGGGCTGCAATACAGCTTCTGAGAAGTTTCGAGAAACGTTTATCAGATGATGAAGTCTCTAATATGGTCCCAGTTTTCGATGCAATGCTTCGTCTGGACTTCCTGGCACAAAAGCTTATACCTTATGCGAGTTCATCTTTCTTGCGTTGCTCAAGTCTAGCTTTGATGGAGTCGCCATTCTGGAATAGACCGTCACCCATATTCTCTGGAACCAAGCGTCCAGACCCCATCGCTGTCGAGCGCTATCGACTGATTCAGCTCATCGCATCGCACAACAAGCTTAGCCGAGTAGTATGGGGATGCTGGTGCCCAAGAGATGAGAGGCCTAGTCAAGAAGAATTGATGGGCTTCTATTGTGAATTGAAGCTATGGAAAGCAAATTCGCCTGCCACATTTGCTCACTGTGAAGGAATCGATATTCTGGAAGAGGCGAACACGATGTCGGTACCTTCGCTTCCAATCCCACCTCCAGCTGTTCACTTTGCTTCGGCCGACACCTCCCTCAACGTTGCGATGTTCAATGCATACATGGGTTGTTGTCTCGCGATGATCGCCACAACGGAGCGCAATCCAGAACCCCGAGAAGAAGAAGCCTTCCGCCTCGTGTATCAGAACATGTGCATCGCGGAAGGACTGAAACAAAGCTATAACCGATTCGAAGAGCCGTACAAGCCCTGTGATGCTGTGAACCAAGGGATAATTCTATACCTTCATCACGGGGTACGCCGATGCTATTCGCGAAATTGGCAGAAATGGACAATCGAGACGATGAGAACGATCGGTCGCGAGGGACTTGTTAGCGGTCAAACATCAGCCAATGCTCTGGAGGTAATGTGCGGTATTGAGGCCAAGATGCACGATCTCAAGGACGACGAATTTCTCGGTTCGGTTCGCGAGCGGCTCATTCCTCTCTTGATCCCTTCTGGGGACGATGGCGTCCTGTTTGCTATTTATCTTCGATACGGAACAATTTTGTTGGAAGGAGACGAGCGTACAATGCAAATTGTAGCTAAAGCGACATGGAGAGAAGACGTTGAGGGCAAGATCAGAAACTTTAAGATCGACGTGTACGAATCTGGAGTCGAAGGTTACATTCCTGTTCAAGAGAAGCCAGATGTTCAAGAACTATTTTCCTCCTGGCGCCAAGAAGTTGAACAAGGTTGGCACGGGTATTTGGAACCAGAGATTCAGGAAGGGTTTTTACAGAAACATGTGAATTGAGACTACGAAGGCTGCTTTAGTGTTGGGCGCACTGGATTTGGTGTTAGGTAAACATTCGTTTGAGATATGAGCTGATCGTTCAACTACGGAGGGACATGTGTTGCATTTTTTTCCCTCTTTGCAAGGTGTTATATCTAGTATCTCTAGGCCTCATATCCGGTGTTGCTAAGCTTTGTCTACTATTTTGACAAGGGTAGGGAAGAAGACATACTACATGTATCTCCATGGGCATCGCTCGACAGGCAAGGAGTTTGGAGTTAAATATGACAATTTCTATAGAGTATCAAGATACCATTTGGCTAGGCTAAATATTTAAGACACAGACTAGAGTACCTGATCTCGATGCCTTTACAACTCATTCGTACTTCTTGATCATCGCAAGCAACTTAGCCCCGAAAGGCGCTGCAGACCCTGGATTCTGCCCAGTAATGAACTTCTTCGACGAGCTCTCCACAACATGAGGCGCCCAAGCATCGGCAGCCTTCTCATAAAGCCCGCCACTAGCATCATCCAAAGCATCCTCGAGCTGGAAAGGCATATCCTTTGTCTTATCGAGGGCAATCTCCTCGACGTTACTAAACCCAGTGACCTTCTCCCCCTTGAGGAAGTGCGTACCGTCCGCAAGCGTAACCTTCAGCATAGCAGCCGAGCCGTGGCAAATAGGTGCGATGATACGATCAGCATCGTAAAACTCACGGATGAGCTTTACGGATACGTCGTTATCAACGAGGTCGAACATGGCTGTCAAGAAAGCGCTCAGTCAGTTTCCTTCTCATGATCACGAGTTCGAAAGGGTTCTTACGCCCGAAACCTCCAACGTAGCAGATGGCGTTGAATTCCTTGGCTCTTCCGAGGAAGTTGCTCAGCTTCTCGGTGTTGGTCCAGAGAGCTTCTTTGGTTGCCTTGAATTCCATGCAGTAGGCATCGTCTTTGAATAGCCGGATGGAGTCAGGGTCGCAGACCGTCGCTCCGCCCTTTGGAGAGGCGACGGTCATGTCGCAGTATGGTGCGAGGATTTCGTATGGATGGGCGAATTCGGGCTGTGTTTCGGGAAATCAGAGGGTGCATGGCAATTGGGAGCGAGGTTTCCTACCAGGTACCATCCTTGTGGAGCCGAAGATAGAACCATGAGAATGCTTGGTCTACCCATTATGACTGTTTTGAGAGGATGTGAATTTTTTTAGAAGAGATGTTGAAAGGTGGTTGTAAGGTTGTGAAGTGGTGAAGAGGGTTTGTGTTGTTGAGTTGTTGTTAGTGGTATGCTGGATTTCGAGATATATTTATATTGAACCTCTACCCAGCTCAAGTAGCTCGATAGCTCGATTTCAAATCGAGTACCTCCATCATGGCCTCTTCGTAATCTCGAGTCCGCAAGGTTCCATAGATCTTATGGAACCCTGGCACTTCCTTATGTTATGATGGCTCTCTTCGTCTCACTCGCTACGATTGTTTACATCATGCATTAGTAAGGCTGCCAACCCCGCGAAAGGCACAGTAAGCGTGTAGTGTCGCTAAACTCGTTACGAATGCGCCACCACATATTTACCCCATATCCCTACATGCATTTCGGGACCAATCTGAGCTGCCGTCTACCATGTATTATTAAGCACGATTATAGCAGCCACGCAAATCTGTTAAGAAATGTTATTAGAATTTTCCAGCGTCAACTTAAGAACCTACTTTCTACCTGTCAACAAGCACACTTTGAGATTCGGAATCCTTCTTGGTGGGGTGCCAGAGATCGTCTGGAATTGACTCGCAAAAGACCTCATTATCGCTCTTTCCTCATCTTCAGACCTGCGATTGAC
Source organism: Chaetoscypha palmicola (assembly GCA_003988945.1). NCBI lineage: Eukaryota > Fungi > Ascomycota > Leotiomycetes > Helotiales > Helotiaceae > Chaetoscypha > Chaetoscypha palmicola. The sequence continues at coordinate 39,931 of QYAH01000134.1, read as the reverse complement.
AGGCTTCTTTGGTGGACCGGAGTACGCACGCTCCTGCAACCCCACAAGAATGTCAAGGGCCGTACGCTTTCGTAGGATTTCTGCAAGAAAAGATACTGATAGCTTCGTCGAGTTCTCGCTCTCACTCTTCAAGGTCCGTAAATTACGCGAGGCGGAACACTTGATTGATGGAAATTTCCGATCAGATCTTGGGACATGACCAAGACCATCATTCCCTTGGTCTTCTGCGGACCAAATCCTCAAATTCTATTTGCATGTATTTGAGCTCTCAGAAATAGCTGAGATAATACACTAGCACGCTGAGATTCAGTCTTGGGTATATGATATGCCTACGCGTCATGAATTACGTTTTGGAGGCGCTCAATTACTTGCCGGAAACTTTGGATTTATCGTCTAAAGTGTGGTTCGAGTCCTCGTACCCTGGATTACTAGCTCAGCTAGTACATACGATGTTCGATTCTGCGCCGCGCGGAGTTCATTTGTCTCTAGGATTGCTTTACTTTGCTGATTCTCCACATAGGAAACCAAAGACATCTAGCCAAAGTTAGGTTTCGAATGATGGCGATTCGGCCAACCGAACTCGTCCGAACGAGAAGGGTGGGGTGAGAGGAGTTCTATGAAGTCATACCATTACCTCTTACGATTAGAGGAAGCAACTCGCGATCCCAAAATGAACAAAAGTGGACTGCTTCGATGGGAAACACGAGAAGAAGACCAGTTCGTTGGCTCGACAGCTGTGAACTTTGACGATGCTTGTTTTAGACCGCTGGAGCTAAATCGAACAGCAATGATGGCAGATGGTTGGGAGATTCTGATGCGTTTCCGAGGTTCGGTGAGAAAGAAGCAGCAGATGGAAATGAGCAAGGACGTGGATCTTCGCAGATGGGACCTTCTCTGTTTACCGCGAGAGAAGATGTCGCTTATAGATGAACGAGTGAAATAGATTGGAGTCTTCATAAGTCGCGTTCTTGAATACCAGTAGCGTTTCACGAATTTCCATTTGACTTATTTCAGACAAAATATCAAAGGCTGCAAGGGGTTTTGTGACAGCCTCTGCCTCGTAAGTCCTCTTTCTCGACGAACTGTTCTTGCCGTATGTAATAAACATCTGATGTACCTTCCTCCCATCCAGATGTCCTTCGAGAAGATCTGTAGTTGTCGACAACTGAACGTAATAGCTCATTTGAGAGAAAGTCGCTTGAGGATTCCGATGATCAGCTTTCTTAGATGGTCTTTCGTTATAAAGGGTAGATCTCTGACTTTGGAAGGCAGAAAACTTCGTGACATGCCGGCCAGGAGCCGCGGAAATATGTACTGCCTTTGATCGAGGACGCTCTTTGATTTTCTCTCATGACGTTGGATGATACGACTCAGGACGCTAACGTGCATGATGTTCTGATCATAGATATGTGCTAATAAACCACGGACCTCTGTGATTTTCTCACTATGATTGAGCGAGGCATCGTTCGTATGCACAATGTATAGCATGACGTTCGTCTCCCATACACACCATTAGAAATCGGATTCCGCAAGGCGCATCCTTCTTAGTGATTATTATCGACCGCTAAGCTGCTTCAACACACTCTTCCCCTGCTCTCCTCCCAGATAAACATTGCTCTCGCCATCCTCTTCACTGTCGACCAGTACTGCTGCTTCATAGCCTTTCATAACCATATCTTCATCCACCCGAAGTCCTTCCTCAACCAGTAGTGTGATCACTCCCCTTATCCTTGCAATCTCCTTTCTTGTCTCGGATCCAATTTCATCATTTTGACTGGAGTAAACCGTAGCACTGACGGCTTCTTCCATCCTAGTGATAGCCGTCTCTCCTCCAGCAACTTCGATATGTTTGTTGATCCAGATGTAACCATTGACACCAAGAATAACATCAACCTTCCCACCCCCATTCATCGTGTCAATCGTCCAGACTTGTCTCCGAGCTCTCACAACACCACCACCGCCCCCAGTCCCACTAACACTCATAAAAACGCCATTCCTCAACTTCCCATATTTCAGACTCCGCGTATGTAAACTGGCGCTTCCATCCTGATATAAACTCTGCACCTCAGCCACAAGCAGATCCCCCTCACTAAAAAAAGTTCGAATCTGTAACTCGTCCGTCTCTGTTCTCTTCCGGAGGATTCCTCCTGGTAAATTAATGGCCGAAAGAGGCAGACTCGCAAGAACAGGCGCTCCCACATCGACACGCCATTTCTTAGATTGGACCTCGATGATACGGCCTACGACCAGATCTCCGATTTCTGGTGTGTATCGTGCGCGAATGGGTCGCACGGAGAGGAGTTTATTGGTTTTTTGGACGGTGCCGGCGACGGTTGCTACGATTTCTGTGCTTTGGGGTGCGATGTATGTGCCATGACCCCTGCGAACAGTCAGCTAGGAAAGTATAAAGAGAATAGTAACATCAAAATACCTCATCCATTGGGGATCATCGGTGACCGTCTCACCAGGAGTGACCATGTCTGTCGTAGAGTGTTTTGCCCGTTTGCTAGGTCGCATGTTGATATCTCCTTGTAAGTCCGCCCCACCATCATCGGATTCGTCTGATGAGTCTGCTGAATGATACGGGATTGCAGCCGGAGCTGGCGCGAGGATTGTGATTGCCATAATTAGTCGTGTGGAATTGTCGATGTTTATTGAAAAGACAAGGCTAGACCATTGATGAGGCTTCGGCTCTGCCTCGTTCAATAAATTTGTGATGGTGGGGCCGGTTCGGTACGTGGATCGGCCCGAGACAGCGGGCTCTTGGGCTGTGGGAGCCGACTTATAGTACTTTGTGATTAATTTTCTAACAATTTAAAAAAAAAAAATAAGAGTAATGACATTCTGATAATTGGGTGGAGCAAGTACGATGTATATTCGACTGATGACTGCTGTGGTTTCATAGAATCTAAAAGTAGTCTGGTATTCGTCTATTAGAGCTGTTGTGCACAAGTGCTTTACTGATCTACAACACCCGGCCAACTCTGATATTCTAGTCGGGGCAATATGAATTATCACACCCTTGATACAACTTAATATAACTCGATGACCCATACAACACTCGCCTCAAGTCGTCAGCACAGCCACCTCATAATTCGCCAACTCAAATCTAAACAATCCGCCATCCCGAGCCGTCAACATCTGTTCCCTCTGATATGTGACTTCAGAAACGACACCATTCCCATCCTCACTATCTACAGTATTCCAGCTCAAACCCTCAGGTGCACCTATTACCGTCAACTTCGCGTGCGTTCCCGCGGCAATACCATCGAACGTAACATTGAATGGGACGTTTTCAGTAGCATTATAGATCGCGGTCTTGAAAACATATTTCGAAGGACCATTTGTTCCAGCGACCCAATATGCAGGTCCGAATCCACTAGATGATGTTGCAGGAACTGTTTCATTGTGAAGATTATTACCGAAAAGTTCGATTACTTTGTAGGAAGTAGAGAGAACGGTTTGAGCTGGTGAGGCTGTGAAGGAGATCAGATCGGGCTATTCGTGTAGCATGTTAGCCGAGTTCTAAAGTATAATTTGCCATCTGGAAGGGGCAGACTTACGCTCCATTGGTACGAATTCAAATTCTGGAATCCAGGTGCATAACTCATACCCACTACCGCATTACCATTTCTCTCGGCTCCTATGCTCCAGATGGCCTCGGCAACAGCGCCGACCCAAACAGGATATCTGAATTTAGGTAAATCCCAATCCACGCCTTCAAGTCTGCCATCAAGATTCCCTTGCACAATTGCATATTCTCCGATGAGGGTTTTGTACTCTCTGTTTGCGTTGTCGAACTTGTTAAATTGGGAAACAAGTGTGTCTGGACGGGAGTAGGTATGGAAATCTGTCCAGGTAGCACTTTCTCCGCTTCCTCCTACGGCGGTATAATCGCCTGTCGAAGAGACGATGGTGAGATCTGGGTAGGCTGCCGAGATAGCGTCATAAAACATCGGAAATCGATAGGCTGAATATGTCGAAGAACCATTTGTGTAGAGGTTATCTTCATTGCCTATCTCCACATATTTCAGGTGAAATGGTTCTGGATAGCCTAGCGAAACCCGGAGTGCACCATATTGTGTTGACGCGTCTCCCAAGAGGAACTCGAGTTCGTTGAGAGTATCGTCCACCCATGGTTCAAGAGCTTCAGGCGACAAGATGTGACCGACATCGTTACCGAGAAACATGCCTCCCCAAAGTGCTAAAATAGGTTCGACATCAAGGTCTTCACACCAATGAAAATATTCGATGAGCCCGAGACCATCTGTGTTCTGGTAAGTCCAAGTGCCTGGACGTCCAGGTCGATCCTTAAGGGGTCCAATTGTTTCGTTCCACCGCCAAGGATATCGATAAACGTCGCCCTCGCTATTGAAATGTTAGTCTTCATTGCGATACTTTGCAAAAGATATGTCCGTGTGCGTGATAAAGTACTCACATGTTGTTTCCTCCTGGCATGCGAAGAAAGGCCGGGCTAAGTGCTTTCAGCGCAGCCATTAGTTCAGGCCGGTTGCCATTTGGCCTGTTGTTGTATGTTGGAGGAAATAGGCTAATCAAGTTGAAGTTGATGGATTCGTTGCCAGAATCAAATTCGATGCTGAAGGTATTGTTGATGTTTGCAGCTGCCATGGTTGGCTCGAGTTCAAACATATGCTCCGTCCATTTTCCCGTCTCCGATTTGGAAGGAATATCAACGCTTGCATAGACATCGTCCGTGATATTAGATTGTAGCTTCAAAGTGAATTGACCACTATATGCGCCCATTGTCCAGAAGCTCCCAGTATATTTTTGCGGCTGCACATCAATTCCCCACCATCCGGGATTTGAGAGCCCAATCTTTCCACTGTCTGAGGAAGAGGAAGCGACATTGATCGACGTAGGCAAAGCTTTAGAAAGTGGCAAGGAAGTATTCTGGAGTTTCAACACTGCTTCTCCGATAGGTTCCCATGGATAGATTTCTGATGGAAAAGGAACGCTTCCTTGGAAAGCTCGATTACGAATCAACTCCGCGTAGATACCTCCATCTCCCGAGTGATTGATGTCCTCGAACATCAGACCGTACATGAGAGGGGAAGAGGCATTGCCGCCGCTGCTCGCAACTTGTATTTCGATGGCGCCAGCGATAGCTGCTAGGAAGGGTAAAAAACGCAATTGCCCAAACATAGTGGCGGATTTGAACATGGAAATTGTGTATGATAGATCTAAATTTTCCAAAGCAAGACTTATATACTCTGAAGTCACCCACTTGAAGAACTTCCCCTCAACTTGCCCGGATCAATCGCAGACTCCATAATTGAGAGATTTATTCTTTTCTATGCGTGCGAAGGAAATCATTATCCCGATCCCAATTACGCAGGTACAAGGCTTTGGATGTGTATGACAGAGTAACGTCGTCAACATAGTCCGGAAGCAAGGGGAAAATCCGATGTAGCTCCATCTAGCTCTGGATGCTGATTGATGCGCCTCTCGACATGCAGGGCCCGTTTATTTCTGACATGCACGAGCGGATGAGATTGAGGAGAACCTTGACTCGGTTCGATGCGGGGGAAAGCTTCGCTGCCGGCACTGAGTAAATGATAGAGCAAGAAAGGTGGCGTCCACCAATAGCAACTATCAAGGCGAAACTTCGTAAGTGATCTGCGGAATGGAAAGAAGATGTGCACATGATCGTTAATTATTCGCTGGCCCTATCCGGGGCAATCGGGAAACCTGAATGTAGTAGATTGATAGTACGAAGAGGTCGATTGTAACCGGGAGATCCACCGCTATGATGTACCTTACATAGAATTCGGTCAAATTCACGGCTAGTAAGACGTGACTTCGGTGGAAAGATACGGCCGAGACTGGAAAGCAATATCTAATGACTTTGCCATATGTAGTATAGAAATACATGCAGTGATGAGGGAACTATATCGTGATCCTATCTGGACTGACCTGACTCTTTGCGGTTATGTTCCGAGCCATGCTAGCACTTTGCTGTAAACTTTCAAGACCTCAAGTATCAAACGATGATGAGCCTACTCCTCCGTTCAAGGACTGCCAACACTGACTGCTGTGTTATCTGATTCAGCACTTCTTAGACAAGAGAAGTTTACACATCAAACTGCTCCGACTTTCCGACCTACGTCCCATTATCTAGGAAACTCCTAAACATAGCCATCGCCGATAGATAGTTGAATTGCCACGATGGACCGGCTTAATCACATAATTACCTTACTTTCAAGCAAGGCCCTTAAACTTGGCCAAAGCAAGCTTCTAAGCGAGCTTATCAGTGGGCTCATCGTCTTATAGACCAGGCTATTGATGTGGTATAGCATGGGTCGAATGAACAAGTGCCACCATAGCTTACACGTCAGGGAAGAGAGCTCGCTCTGCTCTACGGATTGTCTGACGGCGTTGCGGATAGCCAACGCAAGCAGATTTCAACGACCTACTAGGTTCTGGCGTGAGTGGAGACGTTCTTCGAAAGCCTCGTTAAGTCTACTTCGCACTACTCGATGGCGACTTCGTGAGATTTCAAATGACCCAGTACTGTGAGCATATGAAAAGTGTGGCTGTCGTTGACAGTGTGACTTATACGCTCACACATGCAGGTGATTGTGCCCGGCTGCCGACGAAGAGGCGAACCTCCCTCTCAGCGTAGGTATGATAGACACGCCGTCTCATTAGGGACGAAGGTGCGTCAGCAAAGTCTGCGGTACCGAGCAGTGACTTCACAGACTCATATGTGTGGAAACCAGCGTGGATGAGGAGCAGAACGCAAAGCACAACCGAGAGACGAGGTGTGTTTTTCTAAAGAAAAGCATAATCGAAGAGTTCAGGTTGAGAGAGCTGTAGAACACCACGTGAGGAACAGTTCAGGTCGGCCAGGGGAAAGATGGCATCGATAGACCCCTTTGGCGGTGCGTAATGTGGGAGTCGACTGCTGGACATTGACTGCCAAGTGTTGGCGTCCTTCTATCCGAAGAAAAGTATCCGAGGTGCCTTTATTGACCAGGCAAATTCAAAAACCCTTAACGAGTCGACACGGACCCGTATTCGAATCAGATGCTCACAACATCACGCACCACCATTCGAGGGATCAATCTGTCCTCGACATATCCAAATTCCAAGTTGTGAGTTCACGTGGATGGAATTAATTCGAAGTGCTGAAATAGTATCCGTCCCACAGATACAAATAATCGTCCAGGATCCCACTGACCAAACCAGGTAACCTCTGGCTCGTACTATGCAAAAAGCCCTTCGTTACGTTTTCGTAAAATGCTCCTCTCATAGCCCACCATCCCATAGCCCAACCTCTTTTGTTCCATTGCTCTCTTTCTAACGGGGTCGTTCGTAAGCCGTCCTTTCGTAGTTGACGGGCGGCATATTCGATACTCAGTCCCAAAAGCCATGGTTGCCAGTTCTTCTTGTCGCGACTGCGTGACATGGCAATCGAGTACATCACAGGCTGAATTATGTGCAGTATTTCAGCCAGCTGAGCGGAGCCATTAACTCTGTTAAGAAGAGCTGATGGCGCTTTGATATCATCCGCAGTAAGGACTTTCGAAAGTAGATAAGAGGATATATCGCCAGGATTTGGCAAATCAGGGAGCTTCAACCCTGTCCGTTTCATCTTATACTCTGTTCTCTGTGGTGATGGTGATCGGCCTTCTAATTCGGCCTCGAGCATGGCTTCTTCGTCCTCGTTCTCTTCAACGGACGCCTCCTCCGGAATGACATCTCGCTCGGGGAGAGCAGGCGTTACAAGCGGACGCAAGTTCGTAATCTTCAGCAGACATAGACGGCATACCGCCTTGATGACTTCTAAGATCACTACAACGCGCCAACGTGTGCGCTCGCCTTTCCGCTTTGCTGTCATCTCCCATAATAATTCTGTGTATTGGACTATCGCCAAGATGGTCGCGACGCGTCTATAGAACTTGCTTTTCTGTATCCAAAACTTTGTGTATCGATTATGCGGACTCTGTTGTCTCGGCATACCAGGTAATTTGCTGATCGCGCGCGTTAGAAGAGTATCATGGTACATGGAGAGCAGCTGTATGGAAGAATGCAGCGACTCCGAGGCCAACTCTGCGTCGCGGAATCGTCCCGGTATTATGTAGGTCAGCGATCGGAGGGCAGACTCGATCTGCGTTACTGAAGATTGATGTGTGGTGATGAAATTACTGTAGAGAGAAAGCCATTTCGGAGGAAGAATGAGGGCATGGGGCAGTCTGGAAGAGAGAGGTGTGGGTGTGGGAGTCGTCATTGTGAATAGTGAGTTTGGCGCGAACGCCTCGGTGAGGATGAAGTTGGTCCTGTCGAGTATACTTCACGATCCTCAAGATGGATTGTTGTCGCGTAGAGTGGATTCGTGGTTCTGTAGATTTATCAAGGGTGGCTGGCGTTGGCATCAGCTTATGTTCTAGTGGACCTCCCGAGGTCGGCTCGGCTTGAAAAGCACGTGCCACTAATCCTAGATATCCCGAGGTCGGATGGGACTACGGACTCTGTACTACGTAGGTAATTCCGTACAGTCGAATGCGACATCGAAAAGCTGCATTACGAACGCTCACCTCATCGATGTCGTTATGCCTCCTAAACGACCTCGTTCGAACTCGAACAGCGAGTTCTCTCCGCTAAAGAGATTGCGTCCCACTTTGCCAAATGACCACTTGTCAATTCTCTCTTCCGAACTATTAATCCGCATCCTTCACCATCTACCTATCGAGACCATCCTCCTTTGCCAGACTCTATCCCATAGATTCTATACTCTAACGACGGACTCGCAGATATGGAAGTCACTCTACTATTCTCGTTTCGTTCTTCCGCGCGCTTTGAGGATACCTGGTATCAAGACCGCGCCACCCTCAGAGTACGACGATGCGCTCAGATTCTCGAGTAGGCGGAGTAAATGGCTCAACGAAGACACATTGGTCAACCGTAAAGATGGCGAGAAGACAGACTGGAAGCGACAATATAAATTGCGGCATAATTGGAGCATTGGCGCCTGCGAAGTGCAAGAGATTCTAGTGAGGGACAGACGCCAAGAGACTCGTATGCTTGTTAAACTGGCAGAGGGTTGCGTGATTACTGTTGATAAAGAGGAAGGCATTCGGGCTTGGGACTTGAAGTTACCGACACTGATTGCGGGTAGCAAATTGACAGGACATGGTGTGCCGACTTGTGTTGCTATCGATGAAGACGCGAGTACTGATGGGCTTGGTATTGCGATTGGTTTGGATGATGGCTCCTGGGAAACCTGGACACTTGATCTGGATTCAAAGAGTTTTCGCAAGGACTATCGACATCCGGAAAGTAGTAATGGAGTTTTGAGCGCTATAGCTTACGCCAACCCCTATATACTTACTATCACAGATTCGCAGCTTCTGTCGCTCTATACCTTCGATCGCCCTCCAGTAACAGACGATGAATTGGAAGGAGCACCCAAATTCGTTTCGGAAAATTTGTCGGAGAAGCCCCCAGAAAGGGCGAAAGAGAAGACGGGCGCGAAATCGACCGTGGCAGCAGAATTACCGTTGCAGGCTTCTTGGGAGCACGGCCAGATGCCTCGCCTCATTGCTTCGCTTAAATCACATACTTGCTGGCCTCCTCTATCACTCTCCATCCGCCTGACGCCGAATACCATCATCGCAAGTATAGCGTATTCGTTGCCCACATATTTCTCAGGATACACAATTGGGCTACAGGAACTACACCTCTCTCCATTAACAGGAACCTTGACCTCGTCTCGATTAACTTCAGCACTTCCACAAGGATTTTCCTCCGTTCTTGCATCACCTACCTCTTCTCTACCTTCCTCGGGTGCATCGTCACCGTTGCCCTCCAGAGCAAGGGCCGGCGCCGCAGGAAGTACCGTCACACCACCTACCAGTCTATCGTACGCGCACCCTTACATTCTCGCGACACACCCTGACAACACACTCTCACTTTATCTATGTACGTCCACCTCATCGACGCTCTTACTTTCGGAAGGCACAAAGCTATGGGGCCACACGTCTTCTGTCTCCTCCGCTGAGATTACCGCGAGAGGCAAGGCCGTGAGTGTAAGTACTCGTGGAAATGAGCTGAGGGTCTGGAGTCTTGAGGGCGGGTTTTCCTCGTCTTCACGGACGCGGCGAGGTATAAAGAGATCAAGAGAGCAACTTCAGGACCGCAGTGTTCAGATCAAACCTCCGATATCTCATAATTCCAAAGGAACACGCCCACATGCAGATGAAAGCCTCGATCAAGCAGTGAGGGACGACGGGCCTGTGTGCTCTACCGCCAAACCCGCACTCATGTGGTCCGATGATGAAATCACCGCTCAGAAGCGCTGGGTCGGGTTCGATGATGAAGTTGTCATTGTGCTCAAAGAGGAAGAAGGTGGTACGCAAGCGCTAGTTGTTTATGATTTCACATAAGCTAAGCCTAGGCTTTGGACTCTTACCCCAGATCGCCTGACCAAGGCAATGAAGTATATTATCTCGTCATTCATCGAGCATTTCCACATTCGCAACCGGTAATTTCCAGCTAGAAAGGTGTTCGCTCGCGCCTCTGATTCCACATCCCAACAGTCTCCCTCTTCTGTGTCTTCCATTGCCATAGAAGACGGCCAGCGCCTCATCTTCTATGGCTTTTGATTGTCACATTAGAAGCGCGCACCCGTCAGCACAATGGAGTATATTCCTTTCTGACCCCTCTGTTGAACAATCCACCGTTTTGAAAGACGAAGGAATTTGGAGTGACTCTGTTGACCCTGTCTTCTTCCGGTGTGGTATAAAATACTTTTATGCTGAAGTTTATGTCTTTTCTTCTGAGTTTCTCCGTAATACTGTTGAGGACTAGACTGGTTTCACCAGACTCGCTTCTGGGGTCTCCGATGACCACAATATCCAATTCCGTAGCCTCTTTGCAAATCCGGGTCGTCCAGTCCACGAGGAAAGACGTATCAGTACCGCATTTAATGCGGCATAGTGAACGGCGCCCGTTGTCGTCAAGTGATACGATGGCGATACTGCCATTCAGATTTTGAATCCAGAGAGTAATATTGTTAACTCCCTCCACGACGATGGGCGTTTGGCTTTCCTGTACTTCTAGACCCTCTATCGGAAGTCCGTTTGGTGTCTTAAACATTGTTTTAGTCGTGGAAATTTATCCTCCGGTTTTTGGTGTTGCGCTTCAATCTCGAAGTTGTGCAGATTGTTCTAATCTGTCGACACGGTCTCGCCCGATAAAGTGTACCTTCGAATCAAGAACCAAAGAATTGCTTAAGAAAATGTTTTTTATATTAGATGGCTTTTGCATCGACTTTTGAGGTTGTAGAACATTCCTATATGAGTTTGGGGCGTGCCCAGTTATTGGAGTTTTATCGTAATCCTAGTAAGAGGTTGTAGTGGGGCTACAACATCTTATAGCCCCACTACAACCCCCCTACTTACCCAAATACAAAGGTTTAATATTTCTATAGCCATTCATGTGCCTAGGAAAATTAGAGGTATAATTTACGATACAATTTAATACTACGATCGATGTCTTGTAGTACGAGCATACCAGGATAAGCCACTTTAGGAACCAACAACTCTATTAATGTGGAGGTTGTATAACAACCTCAAAAGTTGATGCAAAAGCCAACTATTATTTTTCTTGACTTTCAGACTTTGCCGCTCTAATCGTGGGATGTCCTCAATTTGCTGATTCGAATGCAGGTCTTCTGAATTATCGTGCTATGTTTCGATATCTAAGCTTGCCGTTTTCATCAGATCCATGTGCAGTACCACCTAAGTTTCCACGTCTTCGGCCCCTTTACCCTCATCGTCCCCATAACTCGTCGTCGTCGTCCTCCTTCCCCTCGTTCTCGTTCTCTTCGTCTTCTTCCTCTTCATCTTCCTCCTCCCCTTCCTCATCATGCACCCCATCCGCAATCTCATCAATAGTATTCCTATAATTATCCTCCCTCATCCCCCTCCCAAACGTCCCATCCGCCTTAAACACAAAAGTATCCAAACTCAACCCCTCCTCATCCGCCTCCTCCTGAGCCATATAAAACCCCCTCACAACCGGCAACCCCCCATCCATCATCTCCTCCCTAAATTCCACCAGCGCATCCACTAACAAACTCTGCAGCGGCGCAAACACCGTACTCTCCCACCCCTCTTTGCTACCCGTGTTCGTCCCATTCGCAATGACAATATCCGCATCCAGCGAGATCAGCTTCGCGAGATTCTTCCAGTATGCCGGGGGCGCTGCGCCCCCGTTGGCGTGGTAGATGCTGCGTTTCCCATCGGTGTTCATGGAGGCGATGATGCAGCAGTCGCTTAAACCCCGTGTGAAGAGCGTCGGTTGGCGATTAGATGCTGTGATCGGGGTGTCGACGCTTTCCCGTCTGTTCTGGCCTGGGACTCTCACCCCTGCGGTGTAGATCTGGGTTCCTTCTAGGCGCAGCCCAGACTTGATTTCGCGGACTTTAGGGTTGTCGGCCATGGTTCAGGGGGATGGATATGGGAAAGGGTTTTGGTTTTCCTTGGGGGATACTATCGATGAGGAAACAGAGCACGAACAATAGGACTCTGAAGATGGATATCTGGCTACTAGGTTTAAACATATGTTTTCACATATTTATATATATATCCACATCCCCCCCACGATATCTCCCTGAAGCCCGACTGACAGAATAACAGCTTACCTCGCCTACGTCTTCCGTAAGCCATCAGTAATCCAGCCCAGCACAAACTTCAGCTCGCTTACAGTATCATCAGCCGCCAAGGCAAAGCAAAGCGCAGCTCCATGCTGCATCTTCTTCTCAAATAATAAGCCTCAACGCGATAACTGTAAGAATCCACGAACGTCGTTCGACAAGTAAGTCATCGTGCCTAGTATGGCCGCACACATGGCGACGATGACATCTTCGGCTATTACCAATCCAGCAGCTTGCATACCCGTTGCCTCCTTTCTCTCACTCTTCTCGGTGAGATAAGTCTAATTGCTATTATCACAATGCGTACGGAGTCCTCCACGCCAAAGCGCGCCGGGCTGTGTCTTCACAACTAAGCAGCGAGGTCTAGAATTCTTTTCTTTTTCTGATTGACTAGCGGCAGGAATCGTGGCGTGGTGGTGTGTTGTACTCGGGAACTGATTTTTAAAGGGAGGAGGTATATACCCGTAGATATTAATGATTTGAGTACGTACCTCTACGGAAGGGGGGAAGGGAGAGAAGGAGTGAGAATTATACTCGGCTCTAATACTCGCTAAAATAGCTAGAGTTTTCACAAATACATCTCTCTCCTATCATTCGCTTCTCTTTCCCCTGATATATAGGCAGAGAGCGATCTAAACACCTTACACTCCGCTGTTAACACGATGTAATGACAACTATAATAACACCGGCAAGTAATTTCACAACCGGTATACTCTATAATAAACTCCCGCCATCGAATTATTATTCCACTCTAGAACCAATCGTTAACTTTTTCAAAGAAACATTTTCTTCTTCAGACGACTTAGATATTTAAATAGTGATATATAATATACCACGAACTAACCTCTATCTCTTACTCGGCGGAACTGTCCTTTTTTCGAGCATAAAACAAGCTTTGTCTAAAAGAAGTGTGTAGTCCCCTTATAGGTACTATCATAGGTCTATAGCTAACTATAGCGCGTCTATATATCCACTTTACCGTGTACTAACTTGGCACTAAGTGTTATAAGAGGTCAACGCGTAAAAGGACAGTTCCGCCGAGTAAGAGATAATACTTTCAGATCTACCTCCTGATTTCCAACTTCCATTTCAAAAATCCAATCAATCGAACACAAAGCGTACCTTTCTCCAAAGCCCAGCTATACTATTACAAAAAAGGGACGGGTATAGTCACTTACATACATGCGAGAAGTAAACCAGCCGGCGCTGGAGTTGAGAATTTACGCTGACAAAGTAGAATTTACGAAGATTATTTCGAGGGTTAGGATATAGCCTATTAGGAACGAGTGGCTTAGACATAGCAACAACTTTAAAGATTCGTCTATTCGTCTACTTACCCCGACACCTAAAGGGAAGAGATAACCTTCGCGGAGGCTATCTCGTAAAATCTTAACAAGATGAACAAACTTCGAGACCTTTCCTCCTACACTGCCTATAATGTAAAGCTGACTCGTGTTGAAAACCCTAATCTTGAGAATGCGAAAAAGGGTAGACATTAATAAATGTTTAGATATCGACGTGGACGAAATTGGATAGTAATAATAATCTTCCAACCGTCGGAACGAGATTGAAACGAGATATCTAATTCCAGGAGCTATATAATATAAAACATAGTATACTAATCTTATACAATTGTTCATATGTAACCTCAGCTGATTCCCATGTTTTCATAAGAGTCGAAATGGCCCCTCAAAGACAGGCGCCCAGCAACGGGTAATACCTTATACCCCTTGACTATACTACATGTAGTATTTTACTTAGAGACAGCGTCACTGAGTATCGTTGTCCATAGTTATATCGGGGATGTGATCGCATCGAGCCAGTACTACTGAACAGTCGACGCCCTGATCCAGAGGCTCACAGGTCACTCGAGAAGTAACCAAGTCTACACTGTTCCAGTATGCCTCGGAAGCGGCACAATGTGTGCTACAGGCAACGTAACCAAGTGAAATAGCGCTGACGATATACTAGAGCCACAAGTTCCAATTAGCAAAATGATTCCGAAGAATATTTACTGAACATGAACAATGTGATAGGAGCCTCAGTTGAAAGATGAAAAGTCTCGAGTTATGTCAGCATCCGACAGAAGTCTTCAGCATTAGCATGGAATTGTTCATCATCGGCAGCAATGCGTGGAAGGTAGAAAAATCTAACCACATACCTGAAACTCCCCTACAGAATGGATCGAGTAACCCACTAGTTTCTAAACCGGCATCCAGTCAGCACAAGTCCACTCCATTATGTTCCTCGTTCAAGCATGGTCGCGTCGACATCAATTCAGGTAATCGAACCAGTTGTTTCGTCATCGTTAAAACTCATAGACAAATGTTTATGTGTTGCTCATCATTTGATGCCCCTTCCAACCCCAACATCCAATTCAAACTCGTAGAAGAAGCTAACAACTTACAATGAATCCCTACAAAGCACGAACAAATTAGCTTCAACATCAAATGTGAACGTGTAGAGTTGACATGGAGCAAATAAATCTGTTCAGATAGTCCGTTTGGAAAGACAGGTAGATCACCACGGGAGCATAAGCTCATTGGTAAGATAGGGGCGACACGAAAGTTCATCATAGAAATGGAGGGCGTTGGATGCTAGTCGGAGACAGAGAGGTTGCTTACCTAGGTTTGCGGATCGCAAAGGCGGACGATGGACATGACGGTGAATCGCCGTACATAGCTGTGAAGCAATCACAATGCCACAGTATGGGAGAATTTACCACGGCACATAAGTAGTTGAGTGCCCATTGTTGTTGCGGGTTGTGGTCAAGGGCTTTTTCTTGTCTGGTTGGGTAATGAAGTTGGAGACTTGAAGTCTGAGAATTTCAGAGGATTAATTTTCGCGAGAGCGGGAGCTAGTGAAGTGGGGCCATTAGTCTCAAATCACGTGGATTTATCGCAGCGCACTATGGCTGGACCCCCAGTCATAACAGAGAATCAGGTTCAATTCCACCCTTTAGTGAGATGAACACTTATTACTACTATCTGTTCATTATTTAGAAGTCTCAAAACGCATGAACATTAGCAAGAATCTATGCATCTTTTGTCGCCTGTGGGCTATAGAGTCTAAAAATCCCTCTTCACCGTAATCAGTACAAGACCATAGTGTATGAAAGCACACAAATGAAATGCTCTGTGTAAATTCTAAGAAAAGCAACCTAGTCCATAGATGCCTCAACGCCTCATTTGTGTGTGTATGCCACGCAAAGTACAACCACCTTACAACCATTTCATGATGCGTACCATTTCCCGTTCCATTTGTGTAGTAAAAGCGCTAGCCCCTGATAGATGCCGAGAACGAAACCAACGTTCATACGCCTTTTTCACATCTCCTTTCAATGTGCTATGCCGATCACCCTGTATTCCATGCCCTGAGTGTGGTGCCGCTGCAATCGTACAGTGATTAACGTGTTGGTGTTGTCAAGCCTACCAGCTTGCGCTCTCAATAGTCTTTGAATGACGCCCAACGGAAACGACAGTACACGCCAGTTGATGAGACGAATTTAGAAACACAATCGCAAAAACACCGTAACATGCCATCGACCTTTGCCAAAATCCGACTTTCAACTCCCGCAAGTGTTATGACGCGCAAGTGGGGGAATCTCATGAAAACCACGCTACAGTATGTAAAATGCAACCCCGATGCAACGATGAAATCGACTCTCCCTGAAAGAGTCGATCCTTGAGAAAAATAAAATTAACACAGTGCCAACTGAAAACGAGTGCAATAGCATGAGACAACCAGGTCAGACCGAACTCCTCTCGCAATGTGAATATGAGAAAAATCTATCTTCCCATCATGTATGGTGGAGGAAAGGGAGCATGGGTGCCGCTCATCATTGTAGGTGGACCACCAGCAGTCATTGCACCATTGAAACCTTGTCCTGACCAGCCATTTTGGTGCGCTCCAAATGAAGCCGTCGAATATTGGGATGTGGCGCCATTCATGGAGCTTGCATTGTTCGTATATGGCATTCTGCCCGGAGCAAGTCCAGGTGGAGCTGACAATCCCGGTGGAGGTCCACTTGCAGTACTAAAAGAAGATCCCTGACCCAACATAACACCGTTCATTCCTTGCATGACTCCCGGGACAGTCGTCGGTCCTGGAGAGGTCATACCCTGACCTGATCTGACTCCCAGAGGATTTTTAGAGAAACTCAAGCGGATTCCTCCTTTGATGCTGTTGTGAAGTGGATGGCCGTATAATTCGTGAAGTGCCTTGGTAGCGAACGAAACATCTTCAAACTCAACAAAACACATGGGCCCGTTTTGCTTGGTCCTAAAGCAGAGGCGCTTGTAGCCGCGTTGCTTAGAAAACATTGCCTTTAGTTCGTCCTCGGAGGTGTCAATCGGCAGGTTGCCCACATATAGAGTATTACACGGCGGATTCTGATCTGCTGGGTTCACTGGTGGAAAGTTGTGGCGCTGATAATGCTGACTGCCTAGTTGGTAATTGACGGGAGGGCCACCATTGGTCAACCCACCAGGTGAGATCGGGTTAGAATGCGAGATGGATGACATCGGTTGTGAGAATGAGGAGAGCGGTGCCGGACCTGCAGCATTGTTCGTGTTGAGAGACAAGCCAGCCATGCGTGAGATCGGAATCTGGGGATTCGTTGGACGACGGCCTTGTACCGATGATCCATTTTCAGCGTAAGCCACGGGATCTTTGAGTAATTCGCCGGTCTCGTCATCATCCACGGAGTCGTTGTTGATTAGAGATTTGCCTGTGACTCGGGTACGCTCATTCAAATGATTACCAATTGGAGATTGGGGCGAGAAGAGACTCTGATAGTGGGTGCTGTTCTCCGGATTGGGCAACTCATTGCTAGCATACGAACCATTGGTAGGTGAGACTCGCTGGTTTGTCTGGAAAGTGCCATCAAACCTGGACGACTGACGTGGAGTAGGACCTCCGGACGAGGCTGTTGACGAGGTTGAGCTGGATGGGCCGGGATTGGAATTGTTGTTGTTGACGGTGTAGCGTCGGGAAGTGGAAGGTGACCCATAAAAGATCTCGACCGCCATTTGTGCATCGTTCGCGACATTCGGCTTGCCATCCAACATATTCTTCGCCTCGAGGGCACCTGCATGAGACTTGAAGCGCAAGACCGCAGACCGAAAACCAGACTCTTCCGATTTGTCGGGCGACAACACCTCGGCGTCAACAAATTCCTTTGACCAGACCACCATCAATCGCAGAGTATCTTCGGTGGTATTGAGAGGAAGCTTTCGAATGATGACGGCCGTCGAGGATGAATTACCGAATGCGCCGCCCGAGGACTGTGGACTAGTGATCCCATTAATTCCATCCGTCGCGAAAGGAGAGATGTTCATGGCCGCCATTGAGAGACTTTGATAGGGCTGCTGATTGGCATTCGATGCACGAAATGCCTGGCCAGCTTGGGAAAATGGTGGAGGATTCATGGCATGCTGTGGTGCGTATGAACTGGCGCGGTTTACGGCGATCGATTGTTTGTTCTGCGAACTCGGAGCTGTTGTGACGGGAATAGATCTGTGAACCCCGTTCATGCCTTGGTAGGACAAAGACGTCGAGATTTGCGACAGTAGCGTAATGAATCAACAGACGCGCTGGAGCTTTCGCGGCGTGACGTGGGGGATGGCGGAGCGTGAAATGTCGCGGATCTTTAATGGAGGAACAGACTCTTGGGAACCGATAAGACGCTGTGCGAAGTTTCGAGGCAGTCGACGATGTCGACGCGGCGTCGAGATAGTGAGTATGGAGATGTAGGTGTTGTGAGCTCTCGTGAGATGTGAGCTGTCGATTCGGTGGGCGAATGCTGGGCCAGGAAGGCAGAATAGCGTCACCGTGCGACCTGCGTCTGGTATTCGTGGGAGGAAGTACGGGAGGATGGATGGATGGATGGATGTATTGTTCGGGGGAAGAGCTGGGAGACGAGCCGACGGGACTGGACTCGAGCGCGCGCGATTGCGACGATAATCTCTCGAGTCTATTGGCGATACGAGTTTCGCAGAAGGAGTGTGAGGAATTGAGAAGGGGGTGGGGATGGGGAGCGGACGGGAGGATTGCAGAAGGGAAGGATGGTGATGGGAATGAGAATGAGAATTGGAATTGGAATTCGGGTGGGAGGTTCGAGAACGAGGTGTTGAGGTTGTGTGGTTGTGTGGTTGTGACAAGACAAGACCAGACAAGAGACCTGGACATGGACAGCAGAAGAGAACGACCTGGGCGGCGGTGGGCACTGGGCACTCGGAGACTTCAAGATGTGTGCTGATGGGTGGGCGAACATGAACAATGGCCCACGGATGGTGGAGGAGCTGCGAGGGTCCACTCGAGGTGCTTGATTGGTCGGATTGCGCTCGCTAACCGATAAGCTCTACTCCGTAGGGAGTAGCGTGTACCTAGTGAAATGTGGAGCCTAGGACCCTGCAAAGCACAGGGCAGCGAGCGTTGAATGGATCGACAAAAGCAGCGACTGGAGATACAGTACTCCGTGCTTTGAAGTCTCTGGGCTGGGCCGGGCTGGGCCGGGTTACGGCGGGGACTCGACGTACTGTACGAAGTAGAAGTACTTCGTACTTCTAGGTACGGAAGATGGCTGTCTACTTCGACGTACTCCGTATAAACTTAGCTGCACCACACCTCAGCTGCATCGATGTCAGCATCCTGGCGCACCTTGGCAAAGGCACTTTGCATGTTCTGCAAGGAGGATGCCGGCCGCGATACAGAGCTACGAAGTACTTCCAAGTGTACGAAGTATGAAGTACTTCATAAGTTTCCATCCCTGCCCAGGTGGGATACACCTTGTGTACGGAAAACGGAATACAATACTGCAGTCTGCACCAGCGTAGGACCTGCAGGTGGTCAGCTCACACTGTGGCACAATGCCACATCGAGGGTGATGAGGCATCATGAGGGGAAGAGGCCCACGGGGGCCTTGAACGGAACCCCAAGATCACTCCACCAAAACTCTCCGCAATGTCACGAAGCTCCAGTTTCCTGCTCTCTCATACTGGGTGCGACAACACCAACATCAATACCACATTCTCTAATAATGCTGTACGATGTGAAGCGCAGCATCAGAGAACACGAGACGTAAAAAAAATTTTACCCCTCCAACGACTTGCTGGGAACGATACTTCCTAAGCAACCATATTGAGAATGGACCACCAATAGAAAGTAACCGTCCACTACATTCATGCTCTGGCTCCCGGATCGCAGATAACCCTGGGAATATGTGATTCGTCGTTAGGAAATATATCAAAAGGAGCACTTCTTGTTGGTTCAGGCTGTGATGACAACGCTGTCATAAGGAAACATTCTCGCCCTATCGCAACTCTGGATAGTTCGTGGGGTTCTGGGAGACATCGGTAGCTGCCATTAGATCTCCTCATTGGATATGTCTCTGGTCATGAAGGGATGACGGTTGAAGGTGCGGTGACGTTGGATCTTGGCTTGCCGGACATCAGATCTTCAGACATTCAACACTTCAAATACCAAAAGAGGTTCCATGGTGCTCGGAAGGAGAAGAAATCGTCTGATGAGGCGGTAATTGAAGATGAATAGCATAAGGCTTCTCACAGCGTTCCACGGCGCAATGTCTCGATAGCCTTGTAGGACACGGAACGGCTCGATGCCGCTGGCCGCTTGTAATACGTACTTCTACGAGGTACTTAATCTGTGCTTTCCACTCAAGGAAAAAAAGAAAAGTCATTAAAGATACAGTACGGCTCGGCGGTTGGAAGTTGGACTTGGTGTGCCTGTTGTCGCTCAACAATGTTCTCCCAGGTTACACAGACTACTAGTCTTGGACCTGATGCCAACGAGCTCCCACTTGAAAGCTCTGTGCGCCGGCAGTCGATTGGATAATGCGGTCAGCAAGGGCAGAGATCAAGCCGAAACAATAAGCACATCTGGATTGCAGGAGTCGATAAACGTCTCAGATTGACAACTCGTCAGCGATATCATACCGAAACGCATAAAAAGATTTCCTATACTGATACTCCGTACTGATATATACCTAGGTATACCTAGGTATATCAAGTGGTAGGTACTGTACTGTACATCCCAAGGCACGTGGCTGGACCGTTTTCTCCGGGAATTGGAGACATGACTGCTTGAGCCTGAAGTAGGAGAGCAGAAGCAGCGGTCACTGATGCGATGCGATGCGATGCGATTTGGAGGCGCAAGGCAGAGCCAACCGAAATACATAGAAGTAGCTTGGATGTGGATAAGAAAAGACAGCTTTGCCTTCTCGTCCATACGATAAGTGCGGTGGATGCTGGGATGAGGATAAGCAGGGGTGAAATGCCTTTTTCCACAGCGAACAGCATTGCGGCACAGTGCTAGCCCAGCATCCGAAAAGGCCTTTTGCCGTCCTGGCGTCTGGCGTCTGGAGTCTCGACCGGCTGCTGTGAAACGAATGCGAATGCGTGGGAGTTGCAGAGAGAGCTGAGGCAAGGAGGAGGGAGGTCGTGGAGGAAGTGAAGTGTATCTTTTTCGCTTGCGGCTCGTCGTTAAAGTCAACCGTCCCCCCTTTACAACGGCTTTATAAAAGTAGCAAGCGAAACGGTCGAGAGAGGTTTCACGAAGCTTACTTCTACTTCGAAGTACTTCAGCAGCTATGGTACTTCTCTCGATTCTCATTGGCTGCAGTCCTCGAGGAAGCTTCGGTCTCTGGCAAGGAGGCAAGGAGGCAAGGACAAGTGCGTCTGTAAGGTTCAAGGGTACAAGTCCGGATGTGGTCTTCTCATAGGCCGTCAACCGGCTGACCGTGCGTGAAAGCGGATTTCGACTGGGGACTGCTTTTTGGGTCGGCGTCGGCGCACCTAGGGCTACGGGGTACTGTACGTACAGGTACGGAGGTACTTGTACAAGTACTTCTATAGACAGACCTCGGGAGTCTGGAACGCTTGATCAATTTCCAAGCTCGATCTCCATTTGGCCATGGGAAAAGCGGCGCCGAGTCGCACGACTGTTACGAGCGACGCGTCGCGTACCCGTACCCGTACCCACCCGTACAACCATATTCATACAACCATATTCATATAACCATATTCATATAACCATATTCATACAACCTAACCTAACCACAGCGTCGTAGCAATCCATCAAAAGACAAGACTTCCTCTACCACTCAATAATACACTTTCGAACCCCATGGAGAGATGAGTTCCTTGGTCAAAGTTCTTGGAGAGGAGAAGAGCGTCATGTTTGCTTCTCTCCGATCCGTCATGGGGAATGGCTCGATGGGCTGCAGCGCTGCATACACACTGCATTCAAAAAAAAGCCTCAACCCATCAATTTCCTGATCATTTTCGCTGACCTTGATAGGATCCATCTTCACTGTCGTTCTGGTTGATATGCAAAGACTCACTCCCAGGGAAATTTCTTCCCAACCACTCTACACTGCATCAGCCGACCAACATCGTGACGATCCCGAACGATCATATGTTTGCTTGCTTGCTTTTCGATACCTTCTGAGCCTTCTGAGTCCATCAACCAGGTCCGAGGAACAAACAAACCGATCGATTCAGACATCCTCCGAGAAAGAAGCAAGTGGTGGCTCCCCTCGCAAGGCTGTGAGCCAACCGTCCCCGAATGTCGATAACGGCACTCATATGTACAAGGACCGCGATACTGATTACCAAGGTTCCATCACCACGCTCCAATAAATGCAAGCACGGCTCTCGACCTGCATAGCCGCGAAAGTCTAGTCTGTTGCTGCTCTGTATTCACACTTCGCCGGCCAGCCATGCATGAGGCACGGAGCGAGCTATGGCTGCCACACGAAACGGGTGGGTGTGCTGGGTGCGGGATGAGCACGGGAGATGTTGCCTTTCTGCTTGCGGGGGCTCAACTCGCTTTTGATCGGATGTTTTGCACGGATGTTTTGCAATGTGGGGGACGAGATCGTGTGTTATTTTCTGGGAGACGGCAATGACGTGCAGCGGATTTGAGAGTGCTTCACAGCTTTTAGAGGTAACGTGAGGGATCGTACGGCTGTTCCGAGGTCAAGATTCAAGGTCTCTAGAAGAATGGTGTTGTGCGAGCTGTTTTAAGTGTGATCTTAAACCGTGCTGCATTAGCGTTGGAGCTTACGGAGAAATAGGTGCTCCCGTCGCTTGCGCGACATTGATACCATGCCATGTCCAAGTCTCTCACTTCGACGATAGGTATTGTTCACTCAAACTCTCTAATATAGCACCACCTAATACTCCAACTATACTGACACGTACCAACTCTAATCTAACGTCAACACTGTCACTCCTATCCAACGCAACTTTCTAACATACACTGGCGGTTATACCGAGCATCAGCTCCCCTCTCCCACGCCTTCCCCTCAAAGATTCTCAAGCTCCTCGAGTCAACATAGTTTGGCTTCAACGAAGCACACAAGCAGGTAAAGAAGCAAGCAAGCTCACCTGATTGAACATCCTCATAGCACAACTGTATTTACTACACCCACTAATAACCGAAATATAACAAACTACAGCAAACCGTCCGATCAACAGCTTCGTCACTTAAAGCGAACACAAGCGAGCAAGACGATCACCACCACCGAAAAGCTCTTATCAAAGAGCTGTTCGCTCTAGTCGGGTAGCCCATACGTCTCGCTCTTATACCAGTCCAAAAAATCGCAGAACTTTCCACCTTCCAAGAGAATCAAAAATAAAAAAGAACGTCAGATAGGAAGCTCTCTCACGAAACTCCGTCGCAAGAAGGAATTGTCCAATGATACACTACTATATCGTTATAGCCCGGATCTAGGAGAATAGCGGCCGTCGCCTATCTAAATTCGCAGACAGATGAACAACCCTCGTAGTTCTCCATTCCAAACCATCGACGCAAACAACACGCGCAGCGAGAATCGTAAGATGATAGATACAAGACATCCACCGGCCTGCTTCATCGAACTTCCTATCTCCACAAGACACCGATTCCATCAGCACCTATAAATTATACACGCACCAGATTTCGCGTTCACCTCACATTCATCCGCCGATTCCCAGGACGGCTCGGGCTTCTAGATACTCTTCACCAACCACGAACCACCAACCTATCGTATAACCAGTCTTCACACGATGTACAACATATTGTTTTATTCCTTCGTAAAACACGTAAATAGGCAGGCAACATAGTCCGGTAGGCAGACAGGTGCAGTTCCAGCTCATTTAACAAGACTCGCAAGTTTTTAAGTCACGTGCGCACTATATCTATTCTCACATCTCACATGTCTGAATTTACTCTTCAAGATCATCTTGTGAGATTCGGAGTGCGGTTATGTCAGGGGGTTTTAGAGAGGAGAATATACCCCTTTGTTTTTCTTTGGAATAAGTAGTAGCTCTTAAGTTTTCGTGCTCGCTTGGTTTTGTCACATGTACGGAGTACAGTACATCTATCGAGGTGCCACATCCGAAATCAAAGAGTTGAAATATTGGGGTAAGATAGTTGGTACGCGACGACCCTGCCTGTATTGCAGTTCCCACGTACTCTATCAAGTAAAAAAAACATGCGAGTCGTGCAATTCCCAGCGCCCTTTCGAGTATTAAAAATACTGCTTTATGTAGCGAGCGCCAAGCGCCATTGCCAAAGACACCGATGGGAAAAGCGAAGAGGAAAACCAAAGGCAAAAGACAAAAAATATTGATCGGTGTTATGTAAATGCAACTGCCGTGAATCGAACACGAACCTCCACCTTGGAAGGGTGGAATCCTAACCATTGGACCACAGAAGCTGGGTTTTGATGTAAAGAAATTTGCTATTGTTAGTTATGTATTATGAAACGGGTTGCTATCGTGGGGTGGATGCTGCATGCCGAATACCGAGTTGAGTCCGATGCTTGGGAGGGGGGGAGGGGGACGTGTGCGGAGTTTAAGTTTGGAATTAGTAGATTTGAGATCGCTTAGGTTGGTATATAGGTACTTAGTAGTATACTAAGTAATCTCCACACAAGATCCAACAGAGAAACGAATACGGAGTAGCTTAATTATAACTTGGGCCAGATATTGTTTAGTTTACTAGAGGGCGGTTAAGGTTAGATGTATATATATTACGTGTTGAGTGGTTTACTTATTTAACATACGGAGTGATCATCTCGTGCCCCAGAACCCGAGCATTCTATATTACTAGGTTTCCAATATACAGTCTAGCATGTCGAAATAAATGTCAAGATGACTAAATACACAAAACAAGATTAAACTCCTTAATCCCAACCACTTCCTCAACGCATCTCAACCCGATTACACCTTCAGCATACTAGCAGATGCACGCGAAAAAAGCTGCTGTATATATATATATATATATATATATATATATATATGTATATACAAGTCATGAACTCTAGAAATCCAACTGAGGTAATACTAGAAGAAGTCATCGTATTGATAAAGGAATGAGGGCGTCTAAGATGAGGAAATCTCATACTACTTACGACTTCAGAGATATTGTTATGAGATTTTTTTGGCCATGAGATATAGCTCGATACCCTGGCAAACACGCCGCTAGATTTCCAATATTCGGCTTGAATGGTGGGTGGAAGGGTAGTAGTACATCGCCATCTTCACAGATATCCGAAATTCGAAGGGATGGAGTGGGCTTGGTTTCAATTATATTGTATTCAAAGATCTATGATCTTATTTTGTATACCTGCCACCAGGAAATTTTGCATCCAATTTTACTCGGACAAAATCCTGAAATATACAAAGTACTCAAGACACACAAGCGCCACGCAATGACAGCCCAACAAAGAAATCCACAACCTACAATTCAACTTCCACATCCTTCGCATCCCCAATCTTCCTCCCCTTTGTCCCAGCCGGCGTCTTCAAGCCAAAAAACACAATTGTGCTCACACCCAGCACGCCCATGCCACCAATCGTATACGCGACCTCCCTACCCGCCCACCAATACACACTCGTAAACAACAACGGGCCAACCCCCCGACCAAACTGTCCCCAGCTTCTCAGATTCCCAAGCTTCGCACCGCGCTCGTCTTCGCCTGCTTCGAAAGAGGAGAGCGCGTTGAGGCCCGTAACGACGGTTGCGGTGGTGACGGCGAGGAGAGTGGTGGCGAGGTAGAGACCTGCGACGGACTTGATGCGCGCGAGGAGGAAGAGCGCGAGGAGACATGATATGACGCCAATGCGGACGGAGAGGAGAGGGGGGAGACGACGCGTGATGCCGCCTTGGAGGAGGGATGCTACGAGGCCCATGTAGCCTAGGAGGCGGCCGTTGAGGGCGGAGGTGTAGCCGAAGAGGTCGAAGGTCATGAATGGGAGGGAGAATTCCATGCCCGAGAAGAAGAGGATGAAGGCGAGATGTGTGAGGTTTAGGAGGAAATGCGAGTTCGTCCGGACGAATGGTTTGACGGCTGGGGTTTTGGCGGTGCCATTCGCTTTGCCGTTTGTGTGTCCGTTGGTGATACTTCCATCCGTCTTCCCCTTTGCAGACGCTACCTTACTCGGCAGCGTCTCCGGCAGACAGAAATACAAATACAACGTCTCCGTCACAATAAGAAACAGCGAAAATCCAGCCGCAGTCGCAAACGGATTCGCCTTAACGCTACTAATCGTACTCAACCACGCTCCCAGCGCAGGCCCAAACGTGAAGCTAATACTAAAGCATATCCCCACCAAAGCCATCGTCGCGCCGCGCTGTTTCTCGTCCGAGATGTCCGTCGCGATCGCGATGGCGAGCTGCACGTTTCCTTCTGACAGCCCGCCGACTACGCGGGAGAGGAGGAAGGTGCGGAAATCGGTCGCGCATACCCAGAGGAGGACGCTGAGGATGTTGCCGGTCATGCTGAAGAGTAGGGCGGTACGGCGGCCATAGCGATCGGAGAGGTGGCCGATTATGGGAGAGGCGAAGGCTTGAAGGAGACTGAAAGATAGAGATTAGTCCTAGGTCTGCGAGCTGGGAGAGGATTGGAAATCGTACGAGAATAAACTCCCTAATGCCCCGCCCAACAGCACGATATCGTATCTCGAGTCAATCGGTCGCGAGAAGGAGGCCTTGTATGCATTGAGGTACGTGAGGATATGTGCGAGTACCGACGGAGATTTCGTCGAAGACGAGAACTCCACGGGCGCTTCTTGCGATCTGTAGAATTCGAGAAGGGAAGGGAAGAGAGGAAGAATGAAGGTAAATGAGACCTGTGTGAAGTTAGCAGAGCGCCCGAAGCAGAGGAACTCGTTGGACATACCAGATCAAGTAGCAAAGATATGAACACCACTCTTAACACCTTCTTCCTGACTGCAGGTTCAACCGGAGCACCCATCTTTTGAAATCCCTAGTGTATGCGACTCCCAATCCCTCAGCCAGAAGAGAATCCAAAAGACCAGCTTGCTTCAAGTCGTCGGCGCAAACCCAGCCAGCAACCAGCTCAATATTTGCTGTCCCAAGCAAATCGATCAGCGAGCAATTAAAACAGTGTGAAGTTGATACAAGGATACACAATAATAGAGACAGAACAAAAAGGCCAGCGTGTCCTGTGAAATGGTGAATGCGGCGGGTGCTCTGCAGAATGTGGAATCAGAAAAAGTAGTGAACAATCACATAAACGCCTCGGTCTCGAGTTCGGAGTCGCTACGAAGTAAGTGACGCTCGAAATGTCGATCCACGCTTCTCCGGCCCCGCTATATCGCCAAGCCTCGTGCGGCTGTCGAGTTTCGAGAGGGGATGTTGATTACAGTCGGGTAGTCTGTAATTTAATTATAGTCTGTAATTCCTGCGATCGGATTGGCATGTGGGGAAAGTCCGGTGCGGCAAGCTAGTGAGTTAGTGGAGATGTTTAAATGTGTGGTTTTGGCGGGGAAGCGATCAGTACTAAATACGAGTATGGGGAGGTTGTTCCGAGGCTTTGGGATTGGGATGGTTCTAAGCTACAGTATTTCTATATTTTTCCTGCGAATGTCAGAATATCAGACGGGGATTTAATTAATGCCACGCGGGTCGTGTACGATACAGGGTTTCTGCTTTGAGTTGCCGAGAGCGGGAGGTACTGTACTGTACCTGGCTGGAAAGGGCTGGAGGTGATCGCTCGTTCTCTATTCAGGAGCCCGAGATGGTGCTGACGAATAGAATGCGTGGGATCTGTCAGGGCACGTCCACGGGTTGTATGCACATCTCGAGTATCGGTGCTTATATGGAATCCTGCATTTAAGATACGAAGAGTTATTCCTATCCAGGCGTCTCTGCACCATGATTCCGCTACTGACATGCACCTCGTAAAGCAACCTTCCTTATAAACTTCATTGGAACCTCCTAAACGCCATAGAGCCAGCGAGCAATACTGTGTCCTCTTCTCTTTTTATTTCACGTCTTCATCAGGCAGGCTCCAGGCCGACCTTGGTTCCAGACCTGACCATTGCGGTCAAGGTGAGTTTCTCTGTCAATTCAATGTCATCTCTCTTCTCAATTGACTGGAAAGTTTGTAAAATTCGAACCACAGCATAAGCGGCCTCTGTTAATGCGAATTGTTGACCGATACTAGAAAAATGTCAGTCGTCCGGCGCCGTTGGAATTTGTCAGGTGTGCTTACCAGATACGCGGACCACCATTAAAAGGAAGGAAATTCCACCTATCTTTGGTAAGCTTCCGTATAAGGAGGTCGTCCTCGAACACGTTGCAATACTAACCCTGGTCTAATTGTTTCCCATCTTTCAGGAAGGAACTCGTTGGAATTGTCTCCATAAAGATCCTCTCTTCTCTGCATTACATAAACTTGATATACGACCATCGTGCCTTTTCGCACCAGTATTGGGGATTTCCCATCTGGTCCTCCACCAAGGGGAAGCGTGGTATCTCGAACGGCTACACGGCCGTTTACCGGAACAATTGGATGTAATCGCAGCGCTTATATCATTAGCCTCGATTTGACGAAGAGGACAGCACTTCCTACCTTCGTTTAGAACCCATTGCATATATTTCAGAGACTTAATCTGCTCGAATGTAGGTGTCTCGCTCCCCAACGTCAATACTTCAGCTCTTAGTTTCTCCCAAACGCGGTTGTTTCTTGCGAGGTAGTGGAAAAGATAGCTGAGAAGACCAGCAGTGGTATCGCGACCGGCTAACAAGATGTTGAGAAGTTCGTCCTGGATTTTCTTCTCAGAATAGCCGGCCTTTGCGAGGTGTTCAAGAAACACATATTTTCCGGGAGTATCACTCTTTTCGATGTCGAGCTCTTTCTTCTCATTGAAGTTCTCTTTCTGAAGCTTTACAGCCTTTTGGACAAATTCGCCAACATACTGTAACACCAACTTCTTGTCCTGGTCATATCTCTTATTTGGGAGCACCTTGACAAGCTTACCGAGACGGCCCCTGGAAAACATGGAAGGTCAGTGATCTGTCAATGTGGATATTGTGGCAAGCACCTACTCCAAGCCAGCCATTTCAGTAACATAGCCAAAAGCTTCTCCAAACTTCTCGCCTTGTGTGGAATTAGGGTCCGACTTGTCAAGGACATTCGTGCTGTGACCAAAGAGAAAATCTGTAGCAGAATCCAAGGTCAACTCGAAAAACAAATCTTGCAAATCTACCGTGGATCCGTCCTTAGGTATTCTTGCTAGTAGTTTCTTTATGTGGTGCTCAAATGTTGCAATATCGCCGACCTGACTTCTAGTGAAACTTGGTCGTAACAACGCTCGAGATGCTTCCCACTGAGGCCCATCGGTGGTGAATATTCCATGGCCAAAGATTGGCTCGAATGCTGCTTTACGAGTGTCCGGTAGATCGAAGTCCTTGAATTGGGTCGCTAGGATCGCCTTGATGTTTTCCGGCTCGCAAGTGTGGATCAGAGGATTTCCCAACATTAGTACCGAGAATGTTCGGCATTCTAATCTTCTATAACGATCTCGGATAGCCTCTAAGAAACCGCCATTCTTGGCAAGTTTGAGATTTTCCATGAATAGGTCTATGCCGAAGATTGGATCTTTGTGAGGGTATGCTTTGGGTGGTTTGCAGCCATGTTGTCGAATTATCGATGATCGTTTCAAGTATAGGTTGATCCATTGGACAGACTTGACCAAGAAGTAGGTAGTACCAACTGCAAGAGCCACTTGGACGAGGAAGTTATCCTGTATCGTCTTCTGGAGCTGGGTGAACATTTTGCAGAATTGGAAATGTGACCGAGGCTAGTCCCAAGCCTTTTTCAAATGTGATTTATGTTTTATATGTGGCCAAAGATGATATGCGACTCGGCTTGTTGATGGCGGGGAAGCTGTCGGGTGACTTGTTCTTGGTAGCTGACTTGAGCCAGCCCAAAAATACGCCTGTGTAAGCAACGGCTGGATCAATCCAATGATGTGCGCATATGAAAGAGAAAACTCATGTCTGTAAACAGAGCTGGAGAAGAGAACATGTCAGATGGCGGCTTTAAAGAAGAGAAGAACAAAGGTCGAAGGGGGAGTGAGCAGCCAGGGATGAGGCGCCTTTGGCATGAAATGCCCAAGTGTGGAAAGCCGTGCCCGAGCGTAACGAGCAACGGCCACTCCAGCAATCCTGCCATCCGACCTCCCATGTTACATGCATTCG
Source organism: Chaetoscypha palmicola (assembly GCA_003988945.1). Taxonomy (NCBI): domain Eukaryota; kingdom Fungi; phylum Ascomycota; class Leotiomycetes; order Helotiales; family Helotiaceae; genus Chaetoscypha; species Chaetoscypha palmicola. Next base: position 9,735 of record QYAH01000134.1, on the reverse strand, counting down.
CAAACTCAGAAGGAAACTTGGCCACAGGCTTCTTCCTGACCACAATTTCCTTTGATATGAAAATACTTAATCCGAATCTCGAGTACCAATAGTAGGTATTCGCAACATATTCACGAGGAATCCATCTTTGCGAAGACGCAAAGACGCAAAGACGCATCCCATCCTAATGATCGTCAAAAAACTGGACTCTGTAATAACTTGCCAGACAAAATGACCATATATCCACAGTTCCACCCCACTGGCATCCAATCGAACAGCGCTGATATCTCTGATCTGGCATCTCTCCTCGGTCAGAACATTTTTCCAGCTACTTCTTACATTCCAGGATGCTAGTACAGTACATGGAACTCCGTGCACCAACGGACAATCCAGAAATGCGCACACACGCAGGATCGGGGACAGATTTTCAAGAGAATTCCGACTCGTCGGTAAGAACTGCCTAAGTACGATCGTGTTATGTCAAAGAGCTAGGCTACATAGATCTCGTATCGACTTGTATCAGATGAACCCGTCTGGAACTAACATTTTGACGTCGTCTGAGATGTTGCGATCCACAATGGACACTAGCGCTTTCTGTCATCAATGAAGTCAACGGCAGTCAAGTCATCCTAGCAACTTAGTACAGTAATACGCTGTATAGTAAGTCCCCTGATTCCGATTGCTCGTAGCGTCTGATCTCATCGAATGGCTCGGTACGAATCACATATATTAAAAACCCTTTGTCCTGGCCGTGCCTCGGCTGTTCAACGATGGCAAAACTCCAACTTCTCTCCTACGTACACATATCATGCTGACACCAGACCAAGCGAGTGAACCGACCCTACCACCATACCAGTGGAACGTCAGCCGAATTATCAGTAAGCTTAAGCTCTCGGTACCAAGTTCCTTAAATTGACAACCGTGCTTGCATTGGACGAAATTTGCGATCTTAGGATGAAATTGCCCTCAACGACAGAAAGAATCTTGGCTTTAGAATACCACGCTGTTAGTATACCCCACATCTCATGTCACTTAGAGCACATGCGTGACATAGCAATAATGACAAGCAATATCGTGGCCGCACGAATCCACTTTCGATCGACACGGATGAACTTTATCCCAACGGACGCCAAGTCTGATTGGAAACCAACTTATCGGCCTTTCCATTATCCTACTTTGATCTTCCAAGGTCACAATCCATCAGTCCCAACGCTCCGGTACAAGACGATACATCTATCGGCTCCAGAAATGCCTGTCCCGGAAAGGACAAACGGCGAATTGCCATTTTCCGAAAAGGAATATGGACATGTTCACCCGTTGAACAACCACGATGTACGGCGATTCTTACATTCCAAAATTCCGAGTACAGGTAGCTCTGGGTCTGAACCTCTTCCTATGCCCGATCTGTTTCACATGTATTCTTGATTCTCAATAATGATGAAATATGACGGTGCTTCGGCATGCAGAGTACGTACTGTACACCGAATCCTCGGTAAACATGAAGACCGAATTGCGATCTATCTCACGCTTCATGATATCACGTTTCAGGAAGCATGATTCCTGTCGCCCAACCTCGCATTCTCAATCTACTGATGGGAACCGTAAGTGACGTGAAAGATCGTGAGCTTTTGTATGGGAAGGGATCTGAAGGAATAAAGTTTTCTATGTGTGAAGTCGTGGTGCCGCATTGCCTACTTATACGAGAGCATATAAGCGAGAAGCGGTAACATGTAGTCTACTAGCCTGACACACGTCCTGTTCCCAACCTGCTATTAGCAGCCCCATCGATATTTAGGAGGCAGATGAGTTACGCTTACGGACTTCTTAGAATTCACATTGCAGCAATGAGCTCTTGTCAACACTTTGACGTCTCAAATGGTGGTATTTGATATGTACTTAAGTAGCTATTTTGTGGGCGGTCAACTACTTAGCCGTACTAGAATAATTTCAATCAAGAACGAGAAATCAACGTCAAGTGACAGCCCGTGGATCAAATCACCGTTCACGTTGGCAACTTGCATTATATAGCACGCACAATAGCCGTTGCTTCTGCTATACTACAAATTCCTCCACATCTCATGGATGCCATCCGAGATCCACTCAACATGAAGGATACAGGGAAACGAAATGATACTCCATTCGCAGGGGAAACACATGCGCCTATCTCTGCCTGGGACAGTGGAACAATAAAAGAGCTTGCTATGGTCTACACTAGATACACGTTCAAGCCATCTTTCCGAGAGTATCCTACTTCATCATATATGCATCCAGCTTGAGCTCGTCCAATGAAAGCCACTACCTGGTACTCTTTTCCTCATCTGACGAACTTGAGGAGGCCCAGTTCCGTTCATTCCACAGCCATCATTGACACACGACGAGACGGTGTGTATATACCTAATCTCGCCACCCTCAACCCTAAACATATGGCTGTCAGGCATCGCTTCTTGAACAACGGTTCGATCAAGACCTGGAAAGCCCAGAAACATGTCCACGACCCCCATCTCCTCGTCAATCACATAGCGGCGATTCGTGACAACAATGGTAGAAGGCATTCCAAGGTTACACGTATTACCTGTTAAGTTTCGGCCGCCAGTATATGCGCCACCTTCCAGGCGAGCACATGGCGTTCCCCAGGGAACTTCGACGCTGGTATTCATGAACCTGTTGAAGTACGCATCGCCAGCTGCTTGAATGACGGCTCTGCTATCTCTTTTTTCAGCTGGAATAGGATCCCAATTCTCCAAAGAGTTCCAATACAGATATCCCGTTGCATTGAAAGCCCAATCGCCCTTGTCTGTCACAATAGACTCCATTGTCGTGACTTTGTGGTCGGTGAAAAGCATTCGCGTTCCGATCACATAAGGATGTGCGGCTTTAGCAACAATCAGCTCAGTAAATGTCGAACAAGCTGTGGTATCGATGATGCTGCGACTGTGGTCGATTGCAAGAGGCTCGGTGAGAATTCCAGACTGGATGTTGACTGGTTTTTCATTCTCCGTGTATGCGAATGTGCCATTGAGCACTGTGGCGGTCATATCACTACTTTTTCCATTGGTCTGCGCTTTGATATAATTATCAGTTGCATTTTTGAGTATTGCCCTGGTGCAATGGGCTGATGCGGTTTCAGCGAACGAAAGCGCGGCTATAATTTGCCAGAGCATGACGAAATTACTTTCTGGGTTCAAGTGATCAGAATTGAAAATAATGCTTTGAGAAAGGGGATCCTATGCTTAAATCTTGATGTAAGGGGCAACTATAACCATCTAATAACACTTCAAGTTGAGAGGAGGAAGTAACTGCCGTTACCGACGATCAGAAGTTCGAAATTGCAATTCAGATATCCAGATCAATTGCTTTTATCAAAACCAAAATTCTTCGTTTTCAGGGATTATTTGTTTCGGCATATCAACAATTCCATATGAACTTCACATGGCTTTCTAGCCTGTATTGCGATTGTACCACGTTGATCATGTGGGGCGTATAAGGTACCCTGGGGAAAACCCCACCCCCTCATCTCAGCAATAAGTCTATTTTCAGGTCGAAAAAAGGCAATGTCGAGAAGACCGGCGGAGAATTTTCCTGGCTTCAAAGAGTTCGTGCTCGCTCTGGTATACACTGAAACGAGATAGAACCAACCTGGCGCAGAGTGTCAAAAATTCCGCCTTTTCGAATAGTTGGGAAAGAAGTCGATTTGTTTTTAAGATGTATACACGTGTTATTTCTGCTAAGGAGGTTCGCCGAGTCACATACACGATATGGTTTCTAGTTGTCTATATGGGCATCGGGATCGAGGGGGCGCGTGCACGTGATTCGCTTAGGCTACTTACGAGGATGACTAACACTGGACAAGGTGACTAGAAATGGTGACTAGCGTGCCTACTAGCGCTACGAGGTCTAGCCGCTATATAGAACTGCTAGACAGACATTTTGAAGTATGTAGAAGCTTTGCATCAAGCACCTGTAGTCTGTAGCAACAGGTATTTCATCAAGTCATCGCTCGCACCACATGATCAATTGCTACGCCGTCGGATCCATTTTGGGACGCCGGAATAGCTGCAGCCTTAACGGTCGGCATCGCCATTTTCAAATCCTCGCATCTCCAACATATTACTACTGATGAACTGGCAATATCACCAAGTGACAGCATTGTCCCTGAAACTCAATTACAATCGTATCAGGGCCTTCACCAATTGACATAGCTGGAAATATGGAATTGCATGATCGGAGCTATCGAGCTGCTTCGGAGTTCTCAGCCCCAGAATACCATATCACTTTCGGTCAAGACCACACTTTACAATGGGAACCAGCGGTCGGCTCGAAAGAGCTTGCCGTGGCTTTGAGCTATCACTTCCCATTACAGACCGACCTGGAGAGTAAGATGCAAGCCGCCACGAGGAGGTTCTTGCGAGAAGAACAAGACAACTCAACACAGCTGCAGCTACATGTAGGCACATCCGAGGCATCATCACGTGAGAAATCAACTTCTGTACCAGCTGAGCTATCTAAGGACTCTGGTATCGAGAACCAAACTCCGCTAGCACCAGCCTTACAAATCTTCACTTGGGACTCGGAGATGAAGGAGTATAGCCCAAAGGCGAAACGACGTCGTTATGACAATCGCGAACGAGTGAAAGTCGCGGCGAATAGAGGTTTCGCTTGTGAGCAACACCGTAGGATGAAGATGAAGGTAAGAACATGTTGGATAAACTGTGGTTGTAGTGACTGATAGACGTAGTGTGATCCCGACCGTTGCCCTCGCAATAAACAACGTTTAGGTGCAACTGGAAATATGGACGTCACACCCTCCACGGACGACACTTTATGCCGAGAAGGAAGCACGTCGATAGCGGACCCCATTACTTCAGACATAGCTCTCATGACCGAGGCTAATGAGTGCGTACCTACTCAATCAGATGCTCTAAGTCTGAACTCATTTACGCTGTCAGAGCCTTCACAACGGTGGAGCGTTTCCTCGTTCGTCCCATCAATTGAGACTTATATGTCTGCCGATTTCTCCACCAACGGTCAATACTCCGAAGGTCCAACGCCCTTTCTTGGGAAGGGCTCTCATGACTCAATTGACTCAATTGGTTCGGTATTGTCTGAACATCATTTGGATGTGCTGGCCAATTGCGATTTTGTCCCTTACGATCCGGAGCAGAATGGTGGAAGTGCATGGTGGGCCACAGATATGCCGCAATGCGACAGTAATGACTTGCTCAATGCGCCTTTCAACCCTGATCAGCACTTGGTGGACAATGCTGCTGTTCATGACATAACCGAAACATTCCTGACGGGCCAACACAACGCTGCTTTCAAACATCCAAACATGGAGACTCCCGGCCAGACTCTGCGTCATGAAGACGCAGGACTAGAAATCCATTCAAACTTTGGTGTAAACCCTATTGATACCATAGCGGTCTCTTCTAGTCAGGACAACGGCATCGCAGCAGACGAGTCACAAGACCAGCATGGCAGCTTAATGGATTGGGAGTTCGCTCACGCAACGAGAGATATTCCCGAATACGCCAACAGCGACGGCCTAGAAGTGGTCCCCTTGACCGACGAACAAAGAGATACGCTGATCAAATGGTGGGGTAGAAACAGACTTACTGAACCTCCCGCAAGTCTCCTTCCTCGTGCAAGTACGAGCCGTCCAAATTCGAGCCAGAATCAATCTTCTGCGAGCGTTGATGCTATTGAAGCTATAGGGCGGATAGGTCGACGGAATACCTTGGTTGATAAGGTTAAAGCTGTCAGACATGTTCCGCCCCCGTTCCGAAAGAGTTTGTGGCGTAGCTCATCCGCCGGACGAGATAGAACTCAGACAAAGTAATGCTGAGACCAGCAATCTACACACAAGGCTCGAGGTCTTCTCAGGTTGTGCCTTCAATTTCGGAGCTGGGAAATCTCGAAAAATTGACAGGTCGGTGTTGGCTCAAGAAACCTACACATTACACTTACAAGACTTTTGAGAAGCTAGCCGAATTATCAATGGGATTCGGAGACCCGGAGAAAATTGGACAAATCTACTTTCCAAGTCATTCGAGAATTCACAGGCTGTTGAGGGGGGATGGGGCGGGGGACAATGGCGTCAATGACCATTCCTTTAGGTGGAACGGAAAAGCCTCACGGCATCGGTGTCTCTTTTGTATCATGGGGTCAGGCTTCTTTAACTGGCATGTGTCAAATATTTGGTTGGACACAGTCAATCTGTTTGTAGATTGCATGATATTATATGCATAATAAAATTAAATATCCTCAGCTGTCATTTGCTGCTGGTACGACTCTGCTCAATTCCATAACGTGTTCTCCTGGCTCTTACGAATAGTGTAGCTGCAATAACGTTGAATATCTAAGTAAAGGAGAGAAAATGTTAGGTACTTCTTCAATACCTTCATTGAACGTGAAGATTCAAGAAAATACGATCTTAAGTCTCTACATCCATATGGAATTCAGGGTGCAGGCTCTGATTTAATTACCATGAGACAGTGACCGTGATGGCACACCCCGTTGCCTTACCTACCAGCCTCGAAGCAGCTTTCACGCAATCAAGTCAGGTTACTACTTCACAGAGCGTGTTGAATTCCTGTACTCGTTGTTCCACATGAAAATGTAGCTAAAAGGAGAAATTATCCGAACCAGCGTCCTCTTTATCCATTCGTGAGTTTATCTCCTCTTGACAGCGATCTGTCCTACCATCTTACCTGGCCTACACTGCGTTTCTGTTCGTGACAAGTCCTCCATTCATTGACGCAATCTGCTCGGCAATCAATCCTGGTTCTACTCATTGTAGACTAGAAGGGGAAGCGTACAGTTGTCGCGAGTTTGTGATTCTCTTCGACTTCGAACGTGTGATTTAAGGAAGTTTGTGGGCTTTCTCTCCTCTTCCCTGCCCTTGTTTCCCATGAATCTGTTACAAATTCCTACAACCCCTCAACCAGATGACTTCTTCCCTCCCGCACTTTGATATCGCACTCAAACTTATCCGGATGACTATAAACCACCGAATCAGCATACCTATCTTGCTCTCGGATTACCCTACAGTGGCTACGCTACACAATCTTCTCTCTCCACTTCAGCTCAAACTTATCAAGATGAAAAACATACCTAGTCAAACCAGTACTCATGCCCGGCCTCTTGAAAATCTCATTCCCAGCCTCGTCTCTCTTTTTAGAAATCTCGAGCGTGGCGAGCATAGTGGCGACTGCAATCCACACCTGGGCATAAGCAAGGTGCCGACCTGGGCAAATACTACGAATAATCATCAATAAGCAAAATAAGCAAAATACAACAAGGTAGGAAATTAGAGCTATAAAAATAGTATGGAGCTCACCGCCTTCCAAACCCAAATTGTCCATAGGGAGTAGGTTCGCCACCGCCACCTTCAGTCACGGGTAGGTAACGGTCTGGATTGAACTCGTCTGGATTGCGGTATGTAGCTGGGTTGTGGTGGATTGCGTGGTTGTTGACTATCACAAGTGTCCTGCTTACGCGTGAGTGTTAGTGCACAAAAGATTTGAAATGGATCGATTACCCTACTAATAATTAGCTCATTTTTCAAGAAGTTAAGATAATCTTGCCTTTTGGAATGTAGTAGCCCTTGTAAATATCATCCTCGCTTGATTTGTGTGGGATATCTAACAGTAATTCGTATCAGCACCATTTCATGACATGTATTTGCCGAGAGACGAATCACACTCGTCTGGAGCTTACTTACTCATTGGTACAACCGTAGTCCACCTAAACACTTCCCTCACGAGTCTCTCTACATAAGGCAACTTTTCTTTGTCTGAAAAATTCGGGAGTCGATCTTTTCCAATGACGTGGTCAATTTCTTTCTGAGCCTTGCTCTGAACGTGTGGGTGAAGGATCATAGCTAGTACGAAGATCGATAAAGAGGCAAAGCTCTGGCCATGATTAGCTTTCACTCGACCTAATCATAGAAGAAAAGCAGGTATGAACCGTATCTTGACCAGCGGTAAACAGTGTTGCTCCAGCGCCTCGAATGTCTTCGTCTGTGAACTGGTCAACGGGATCGACTACACCGCCTTCCTTCTGAGTGAATTGGGCAGTTTCTTGATCTTCGATCAGCGAACGGACGAAGGATGGAGTGGTATTTCCTGCGGCCTGTGCATGCTTCAGCCATCCAAGCCCAGTCGATAGGAGCGCGGTCGGGGCTATACCATTTGGGTCTTCACGTGTTCATATGGAAGCTCATGCATTTTTCTAGTCCATGGAAAGTGACTTCTCGCAAATTGGAGAGAAGGGATAAAATTGGCCCAGTCAGGCAAATTACGGACTATAACGTGTGAGCGATATGCATTAGATCTGTGAGACGCAGTACTTACTCAACGGGAAGATGTCAGTCATCGTCGCACCACTTGTACCACCATTGCTGACCCCCTCGGTGATCTTTTCCGCTATCTGAATATATGGATCATTTTGAGAAGTGACTTGAATATCGTATGTAATCCGTAGTATTACAGCCGTTGTGAATCTACATTATTTAGCATATATATCATGATTGATCTTTAGACCAGAAAGGGCAAGGAAGCGGAGACAAACGTTTGAAGACACATTAGCCAATCCTTAGGACTACCAGTGATCCTCCCAATCATTTTTCGCGCTTCTTCTGTTTGTGTCGGCTGATAGGCAACGCATTTCCCTATCGCTAGGGACGTACTGTACATCTTTCGATGTTTCCTGAAATCGATACCTTGGGAGAAGAGGGTTAGAGATTTGACCCATCCTTGTCTATGATGATCTCGTAAGTTTTCGAATGCAATGAAGGTGTGAGGATCTGTACTCAATGAAGAAATGCAAGATAGGTCTATCGCTGTACTTGGATCCCCTCTTGTCGAGTAAAGCCATTGCATCTTCGCCTTTATTAAGAATGACAACTGGTTGGCCCAGCAGCGACAGATAAAGGATGTCGCTGCCTAGATAGTCTCTTAGATGCGTAAGAAATTGGTGGATTGGAAGTGCTTTCTCACCATATTGTTTCCCCCATTCTACGTAAGTCAATTCAGGTCTGTCGGTTGGAAGCTGCCGTACATTGCCAATGATAGGATCTGGCCGTGGCCCTGGTGGAAGCGGATGCGTGCTTTTCTGGCGAAATACTTTCGACTTCCAAATTAGAAAGACAATTGCTGACACTAGCAAAGTGATAATCCCAATATTCGCCATTTCAAATTGAGACAAGTAGTGAGAAGATCACTCGATCGTAATATAGATTCACACAGATCTATAAGAACATTGTTACTAGATCTGTTTGCCTGTCGTCAGCAGACAGAGCCCGCCGTATTATCGGTAACAATTGTAGCGTAGCCAATATCGTTGATTCTGTTTGTCACAAAATAGATTATGGCAGCTATCTTTGCAGTGTCGTAGTACGGGTAAATAGTGCATCATGTTGTGTAACCTGAGGATATGTATAGGGTCTACCAGTCTGACAGAATAAAGTTTCGTATTCGATGGTAAAGTACGAATCACTACAGTATATGGATTCGGTACGGAGGACGCGGTCAAAAGTAGTGATTCTACAGGGCACTACACTGAAACAAGGCCTCTGATAGGGTAGAACACCCTGTAGACCCGCTTCTTGGGGGTGCTAGGGTGGTTCCAGGGGGTAATAACCCCTGAATATCGCTTCTGAAGCGATCCACGTGATGCCGATATTTGAATATCTCTTCAACCACTTTTGAGGCTATTGATAACCCTAACAATTGTATATATAATTAATCGTACACACGC